>JAKUCV010003272.1:65815-286747 GCA_028386065.3 Turnera subulata | reverse complement strand
TCATTTTTCCTCTCCCTCTCTCTTTTTTTTTCTTTCTTTTTTTTTCTTTCCTCTTCTCTTCTTCCTTCCTCTCCTGCTTCCTTCACCGGCTTTAAGCTGGTTTTTTTTTTTTTACTATACACATGTGAACCAATAATACAATTCGTCTGCATTACGGGCGAGTCCGTTCCGGACCAGAAAATAATCGATACCTCCTTAGTTATTTTCCGGTGTGTTTTTCCGGGAAATTCCGAAACCCGAAAAATACCAACTTAGTTTCGAAAAATCCACGGGAAAATCACGAGCGCGGGAAAACCCTCGGTTTCGAAAAACGACTCCCGATTTACCGTGAATTAATTACCCGAGATTAATTTAACAGTAAATCACGGTGAAACAATTTCTACAGTCCCGGTAAAAATCAAAAATTTACCCGGGCTGTTACATCATTAGTCATTCATGCGGATTTTTTACAATTGTATTTTTAAAATATAAAATATAAAATATTATAATACATTTTATAGTCATTTTTCATATATTATAAGAACTATAATTAGAAAAAAATTTATAATTCACTTGATGAAAATTTTTATCAATTTTTTTTGGTACATACTAGTGTCTAGTGACACTTTGTAGTTATTTAAATATATATATTTTTTTAGTTTGCATATAGTTCTTGGAGGAATATGAATAAGAGCTTTCATATTATTAGTTTTACTTTGAGAAGGACTTGTAGATTATTTAGAATTATTTTTTGGATAGGCATTGAAATAAAATTATTATCTTTATAGAATTAAAAATTTTAATTTTTTGTTAACAATATTTTTATGAAATATTTTGTTCATAATATTAGTAATATTGGTTAATCGTAATGATATCGTAAGAGACTACAACAAATTGCATAAAATTGAATAAACACTCTGAAAAATAGTAAATCTCACAAAATTAGAACCATTGAATGGGTTGTTTTGTTAATACTTTATTCAATATAAAGCGTGACATCATGAGAAACGACAACAAATTGCATAAAATTGAACCCACTGTGAAAAATTGTAAATCTCACAAAACCTAATTTGGCGTCTCTAATGCCAAACTGTTTTTGTCTCTCGATTTTGTGTTTAGGATTACTAATGAACACACTAAGGATTTATAGTGGTTTGCCACACAGGACTACATCCACTACTCAAAGATCCCCCTTGAGATTTCTAACTTATTCTATTATGGTTTTTCATGGGTTCAACCAATAATCCTTAGTACAAGTTTTTCTTTAGGCTCAACTCAAATCTTAATCACTCACCACAAAGCTTTCCATAGCTTTGCCTTACACAAAACCATCTAATACAAAAGCCATTACCAAGCACAACAACTTTTCCCTTCAAATCTTATCTCACAATGTATGAACTATGAAAAATTTTTCTCTCTCTCTTTTGCTTGACTTGAGAACTTCAAGTGCAACTAACTTTGCTTGAATTCAGAATCTCGGTTTAGCAGCTCTGAGGTTCTCCTTCAATCAGCATCTCTTTATATAGGCAAGATGGATGGTGTCAATTCAAAAGATCCGTTACATGTCCCTTTCCATCCAGCTGTTTTGTCTTCCGAGGTGCCAGAGTGTCAACGTTCATCTTCCCTGTTGTCCCTTTCACGCTTTGGCATGAGACACACCAGTCAACAGCTTTTTGTCATTGATGTTATTGTTTAGCATAGTCCTAGGTTGGACCTAGGAAGTTTGAATTCAACTGACATTTGATCTGTTTAAGGTTGCTTTTATCATAGATTCAGAATCTAGAAATGTTAGTTTACTCGGTTCCTTGACCAATCCCCATAGGGATTAAACAAATATGAGTGGCATGGGAGTTTGTGGATGAAGGCGACACTTCATGCTCCACTAACACCAAACCCAATCCTGCTCACTCTTCTTCCAAGATGTTTGATCACAGATTGAGCTTCTTTGTGAGCTGCAATTGATGGTTAGATACAAAAGATGTTACACATCTAGGTTTGTCATAATCAAAACCTAGTTAGTGCATATAATAATAGTTGACATGATTGATTGTATTTAAAGGCATATTATAACAATATAATCAATGTGTCAATTTACTGCATGCCTTATGTTAATAATCTCAATTAATTAGTCAAAAGTATCTTACTAATCATCATCTGATTCACATTCTCCCTCTTTTTTATGATGGCAAACCTTAATCAAATGTGGAGATGTGAGTTTAGTGTATTGTACGCTCCCCCTCAACATATGCTCCCCCTAGATAAAATATTTTTTCAATTTGTCCATCTTTCAAGCGGTTAGAGCATAAGGAGCAGAAAATAAATATAAGACATAAATTTTGGAAGCCACATTAAAAAAAATGAACATGTTAAAAAACATAGATCCATATGTTCCTGCAACCTAGTAATCTCTCCCCTTTTTGGCATTACAAAAAGCACAACAAGGGTAGACAGATTGGCATCAAAGATGCCATAACAGAAACAACAACAACAGATAGCAAAGATAGAACCAAGTAAACAGCAATAGATAAACATATTTGCACCAAAGATGCCAAAGCTAACAGCAAAATGCAGGGAATAGATAAACAAGTAAAAGTAAAAGCATGCATGATCCTAGGTGAGCATCAGATTTGGATGGCCATGATTAGAGGTCAAACACTAGCAGATTTCTGGCCGGACGAGGAAATAGAAGACTCATCAACATCAGTAGACTCATCAGCATCCTCAGCAATCAACAAATCCAGCTGCACTTTACCCATTACCATAAGCTTACTCATTATACTTTTAAGCTCAAGCAACTCCTCCTTTACATCTTTTATCTCTTAAGTAAGAGCCTCAATGCGAGCATCCTTAGAAGTACTTGCTAAACGATATAGAAGATCCCATACTTATTCTTTTTGATCTTCATCATGCTGAGTGTTGTCGTACAAATGGACTCACCAAAGACAGGATGATGCGCATTGGTGGGAATCAAACCAAAGTGTCAAGCAATCAATGTGATGAGGTTCCCATAAGGACGAGCAGTAGAGATCCGAAGATGATGCAAAATGGTGAAGCTATAGTCCACGGGGCTATTTGTCAGCAGACATCCTAAAAACCACATGTCATAGGTCTTGAGCATATTTTGGTGACCATTTTGAGGAACCAAGACTCTTGTGATGAAGTTGAGAACAATCCTGTGTTCAGCGGAGAGAACCTGATAGTCACCCTTCTTAGTAGATTGCCCAAAAAGAATTTTTCTCTGCTCAGATACACTAGGTTTGTTGGGCACATTAACCAGATTTCCAGAACAGGTGTTATTGTACCTAATAGACCCCTTGCTCAAGTTTAGCAGCTTCCTGATCAATTTGGCATCTACAAAGACAGAAGTGCCATAAATCATGCTTTGCAGACCAATTGTGTTTCCACTATCATTATGCTTTGGTATCATGTTTGATTGGAAATCTTGGACAAGAGATTCATAGGCAGAAACCTGAAGTGTGGCCAGTGTAGTGAGATGAGCACGTTCCACAATCTCTTCAACCCCAGACCCGGTTAGATCTTCTAAGTGGACTGAGATAGATTTTAAAAACTTGAATTTACTACCCACGATTCCAGTGGGATCCTTTGCATCTTCAACGATCTCCTTGGCCTTCTTTCGAGACCTAAATAGTTTTCTAGACTTGCTGACATGTCGAACAGTGGGCTCAAAGCATTCTTCAATCTCAGAACCATCACCTTCAGTTTGAGCAATGAGAGGTGTATCGCTTGTGACTCCCTCAGGTGTTATGTCAGGAATTATCTCATCTTCATCATCCTCATCTTCAGACCCAGCAGCCTCATACATCACCTTCTCTTTACCTTTTCTGGATGTGGGTGTTTTCAGACGTTGGGCCTGGGTACTCGCCCTTAGTCCCCGTTTTGGTATTGCAGAAGCCATTAGCTTTTCAGGTCTGGAAGGTGCCTTCTTTTGTGGAGCTGAGGTGGTTTTGGCTCTTTTGGCTAGGTATTTTTGGGCTAAAGGGGTATCGTCATCAGAAACTGTTTTCTCAGAGGAATTCCTAGGGTTCTTGGGTTGATCTTCAGGGGTAGGGTGAAGAGGGACCTCAAAGATGTTCGGGGTGGTAGAAGGAGGTGGATTTTATGGTGTTTCTGTGGTTTTATTTTGTTTCTCGATTTCTAATTCCTTCACAAAGTGATCAATCATAGCTTTTATCTTTTTGACTAAGAGTCTAGATTGCTCACCAGGGTTAATAATGTGTGGAGGGATTCGATATTGGGACATGAATTGATCACCAGCAGCAACAATATTCTCCAAGGTTTTTGCTGCTTCTTGGTCAGTGATTGGTGCAGGTGGATTTGAGGGAGTAGAAGACATTTTTGGAGAGGATTGTTTTCGCTTTTTAGGAGCTTTTGGTAAGGTATTTAGAGGTCTGGTAGAAGGAGTTGATGGAGGAGGTTTTGAGTTTCGTGTGACTCGAGTGGTGGAATTCTTTGAGGTGGTAGGAGCTATAGGGTTTTCGGTGTTGGAAGGCTTGGAGGAAACCTTTGTTCTTCCCATATCTGGTGACTGATAATTTAATCCTAGAGGAGTGATTGTGGTAGTAATGGCTAAAAACTTGGTGTGAGGTGAGGGTTGGATAAGATAAGGGAGTGTCTAACGGTTGATGTGGAGTTTTATGGCAACCATAACACTCAACCTCTTAGACTAATAGGTAACGGTAATTTTCCAGGCAATTAAGCTCACTGTCCAAGAAACACTGTAGCCACTTTCCATCAACTTGCACATATGTCAAACCCGTGTCCATTATTTTAATCTACTTATCTCAGCCATCACTGTAATGGTCTCGAAGATACCAAATCGTCCAGATTTCTTTTCTCACAAGTTTTCCACATCATGTAGACTTCTAGGCCTATCTTTTTTATCATCATCATAGCTCAGGTTTTCTAAGTGATATGTCTGTGTTCTGAATGCATGTGGAATGCTAAAAAATAATTAGAAAATATACCTAAAAAGTCTTGAAATTAAGGAGCATTACACATACAAAGTTCTAATTGAATTTTTGCAAATTGTTGTTCCTTCAAGGGTTTTGTAAATATATCTACAAGCTAAGTGCTATATCTTTCTTAAGCACATGGTCTTTAATAAAATGGTGCCTTATTTCTATGTGTTTAGTTCTTGAATGTTGAATAGGGTTCTTTGCCAAATTTATGGCACTAGAACTGTCACTTAGAATTGGTATGGCATCAAACTTCAAACTATAGTCAAGTAAAGTTTGTTTCATCCAAAGAAGTTGTGCACAACAAGATCCTGTAGCTGCATCAGCTTCGGTTGTTGATATAGCAACTGAATTTTGTTTCTGACTAGACCAAGAAACTAGTGAATTTCCTAAGAATTGACATATCCCACTAGTACTTTTCCTATCAAGCATGCATCCAACAAAGTCAGCATCAGAATATCCAACTAAATTAAAGGATTCAACCTTAGGATTCCAAAGACCTAGAGAGGGTGTTCCATTTAGGTATTTAAAAATTCTTTTAATAGCCCTCAAATGAGATTCTTTGGGACATGCTTGAAAACAATCACACAAGCACACACTAAACATAACATCAGGTCTAGATGCAGTAAGGAAGAGGAGACTTCCAATCATACCTCTATATTTCTTATTGTCCACATCTTTTTTGGATTCATCTTTATCAAGCTTTGTTGTTGTGCTCATAGGAGTTTGGCTCACTTTGACGTCTGTCATGCCAAACCATTTGAGTAACTCTTTTGTATATTTGGTTTGGCCAATGAAGATGCCATCATCATATTGTTTGATTTGGAATCCAAAAATGAAGTTTAGTTCCCGCATCATGCTCATCTCGAATTCACTATGCATTAGTTTCTCAAAGTCTTGACATAAAGCATCATTAGTAGCACCAAACAATATATTATCAACATAAATTTGCACAATAATCAAGTCATTCTTTTGATGTTTTACAAAGAGTGTGCAATCAACTTTACCTCTAACAAAGTTTTGAGAGAGAAAAAATGTGCTTAATCTGTCATACCATGCCCTTGGAGCTTGTTTGAGTCCATATAAAGCCTTTTTAAGCTTATAGACATGTTTTGGATGCTCATAGTCCTCAAATCTTGGAGGTTGCTCCACATACACATCTTCCATGATTACACCATTTAGAAAGGCACTTTTCACATCCATTTGGTAGAGTTTAATGGACTTATAGGATGCAAAGGCAAGTAGCATCCGAATGGACTCTAGGCAAGCTACGGGTGCAAAGGTCTCATCAAAGTCAATTCCTTCTTCTTGGTTGTAGCCTTGTGCCACAAGCCTGGCTTTGTTCCTTGTCACATTTCCAGCCTCATCCAATTTGTTTCTAAATACCCATTTGGTTCCAATTATGGGATAATTGATGGGTCTTGGAACTAATTCCCAAACATCACTTTTTTCAAATTGATTGAGTTCTTCTTGCATTGCCATCACCCAATTTTCATCATTGATAGCATCATTTATGTTTTTGGGCTCAATTTATGACAGAAAAGCCTGATGGGAATTCAAATTATGTAAGGAGGATCTCATAGTTACCCCTTTTGATGGATCTCTAATAATATCACTGGTTGAAAGTCCTTTTGGCACTTTCAACGCCGAAGTGTCATGAACAGTAGATGGTGTAGAATGTGAATGGGCTTCATTTTGAATTGCATTTACAGTTGGCAATTCCTCTTCCCTTTCAATCTCAGCAGAATTTTCAGGGACTTCAACAAGGATATCTCCTGGTTGTTGATCCTGGCTAAGAACATTCAACATCAACACCATTGTTAGTTTGCTCAAATTCATCAAATACAACATGCATTGATTCCTCAACGATAAGAGTTCTTTTATTACAGACTCTATATGCTTTGCTCCTAGTTGGGTATTCAAGAAATACACCATCATCAGATTTAGCATCAAACTTTCCTAATGAGTCCTTGGTATTTAGTATAAAGCACTTTGACCCCAAAACTTTGAAGTAGCTTCTATTTGGTTTTCTATCATGCCAAAGCTCATATGGTATTTTCTCAAGTTGTGATCTAATATTTACTCGATTCAAAATGTAGCAAGTAGTGTTTACTGCTTTGGCCCAAAAATAAGTTGGCAAAGATTATTCATTTAGCATTGTCCTAGCCATTTCTTGTAGAGTTCGGTTCTTCCTCTCTACTACCCCATTTTGTTGGGGAGTTCTAGAAGCTGAGAATGTATGCTCAATGCCATGTTTATCACAAAAATAATTAAAGACAAGACTATCAAATTCACCACCATGGTCACTCCTAATATTGGTTAGTTTATAACCTTTTTCATTTTGGAGTTTTCTTATCAAAGAAGCAAATTCATAAAGTGCATGGTCCTTTTGTGAGAGAAAGATAACCTATGTAAAACGAGAGTAGTCAGCAATAATAACAAAAGTGTAGCACTTACCTCCAAGACTTACCACTTTAATAGGTCCAAAGAGATCAAGGAGTAGTAGCTCAAGTGGTTTAATAGTGGAGATGTGCCTTTTAGGCTTGAAGGAGCTTTTGAATTGCTTTCCAATTTGGCATGAGTGACATACCTTCTCTTTTTCAAACTTCAACATAGGTAGTCCCCTCACAAGTTTATTTTTTTAAAGATTTGCAATAAGCTCATGATGTGCATACCCTAATCTTCTATGCCAAAGTTCAGCAGTCTCTGTTCTAACATTTAGGCACTTGTTTTCCAGATTAGTAACATCAATCATATTAATGGAATACAAGTTTCCTTGCCTTTTACCAACAAGCAAAGTTTAGTTATCATGATTGTTAGTTACTAAGAACTTGTTAGAATAAAAGAATACTTTGCATCCACGGTCACACAACTGACTTGTGCTAAGTAAATTGAATTTTAGATTTTCAACTGACAACACATGCTCAACGGTTAGATTCTTACCGACATTACCTATGCCCAATACCTTTCCTTTCGATTTGTCACCGAAGGTGGCAGAACCTTTACTTCTCGGATTCAATGATGAGAACTTGGACATATCACCCGTCATATATCTTGAGCACCCACTATCAAGTACCCACTCATCCCAATTGACCTGTTATAATGTCAAGTTTCAGGTATCTAGACATGCTTGGGTCCTTGCAAATTAGTTTTGGTACCTTTGGATACCCACATGAATTTTATAGGACAAAGCTTCTCCCTAAAATTATAATTTTTTTATCTTGTGTCCATTTCTCTTATAATAGTGACAAGTAACATTATAATTAGATGCTGGTCTAATGAAATTAGTTTCATGATACTTTTTAGTCCTCTACACTTTTGAAAAAGATTTTGGACTTTCTTGGTTTTCAAACACATGATGTGTAGCTCACAGTCTAAGTTTTTGTAATGTATGCCTTTGTTGACTTAGAATCATATCTAAACCATTACTACCATGATCAAACTTTTCTAGAATACTTTTCAGAGATTCCATAGTCTTTTTCAGATTTAAATTTTCATGTGTAAGTTTTGTATTATCTTCTTTACATGTAACAATTTATTGCTCAAGATCCTTTTGTGACTTAGTGAGAGTTTCTTTATCCGCAAACACATGATGTGTAGCTCATAGTCTAACTTTTTGTAATGTATGCCTTTCTTCCCTTTAGGTTTTTCTTTTTCAGAAACTTGACAAATCTTTTTGTGATTAAAGCAACATCCGGGTCACTTTTCGAATCACTCTCATATGATGACTTGAGAGCTATATTCTTTTTCTTCTTTGCCTTTTCTTCAAACATTGAACTATGAACTCTGAGATTCCCCATTAGCTCATTGTAAGTCAAGGTGTTCTTCTATGCCAAAGTTCAGCAGTCTCTGTTCTAACATTTAGGCACTTGTTTTTTCGATTAGTAACATCAATCATATTAATGGAATACAAGTTTCCTTAGCTTTTACCAACAAGAAAAGTTTGGTTATCATCATTGTTAGTTACTAAGTACTTGTTAGATTCAAAGATTACTTTGCATCCACGGTCACACAACTGACTTGTGCTAAGTAAATTGAATTTTAGATTTGCAACTAACAACACATGCTCAATGGTTAGATTCTTACCGACATTAAGTATGCCCAATACCTTTCCTTTCGATTTGTCACCGAAGGTGACAGAACCTTTACTTCTCGAATTCAAGGATGAGAACTTGGACATATCACCCGTCATATATCTTGAGCAATCATTATCAAGTACCCACTCATCCCAATTGACTTGTTACAATGTCAAGTTTCAGGCATCCAGACATGCTTGGGTCCTTGCAAATTAATTTTGGTACCTTTGGATACCCACAAGAATTTTATAGGACAATGCTTCTTCCTAAAAATAAAATTTTTTTATCTTGTGTCCATTTCTCTTACAATAGTGACAAGTAACATTGTAATTAGATTCTGGTCTAATGAAATTAGTTTCATGATACTTTTTAGTCCTCTACACTTTTGACAATGATTTTGGACTTTCTTAGTTTTCAAACACATGATGTGTAGCTCGTAGTCTAACTTTTTGTAATGTATGCCTTTGTTGACTTAGAATCATATCTAAACCATTACTACCATGATCAAACTTTTCTAGAATACTTTTCAGAGATTCCACAGTCTTTTTCAAATTTAAATTTTCATGTGTAAGTTTTGTATTATCTTCTTTACATATAATAATTTATTGCTCAAGATCCTTTTGTGACTTAGTGAGAGTTTCTTTATCCGCTTTGGCGTCTTCAAAGCCATTAATGCATAAAGTCGGATTTTTAGTAATTTTTTCATTTTTGATCATGCACTCTTTCTTTTTGGATTCTAATAGTTCAACTTTCTTTTTTAATGCTTTGTTTGTCTTAGCTATGGCTTTAAAGCTTTCATATGACTCATCATATACATCATGTAGTTCATCAAAAGAAAAGCTAGATGAGTTAGAATGGTTTACCTCTTTTTCTTCTTGTGCCATAAGGAAAAGATTTACCGATTCCTCTTCATCCGATTCATCATCTGAATCAAGGTCATCCCATGTAGTAATTGCCCTCTTTCCTTTGTTCTTGAAGTTGACAGACTTGGATTTTCGTATATTAGGACTTTCGGCCTT
Source organism: Turnera subulata (assembly GCA_028386065.3). Lineage (NCBI taxonomy): Eukaryota > Viridiplantae > Streptophyta > Magnoliopsida > Malpighiales > Passifloraceae > Turnera > Turnera subulata. The sequence goes on along the minus strand of JAKUCV010003272.1, from coordinate 276,697 downwards.
GATGTGCCCGGGTTGATTGCAACCATAGCACAAGAGTTGCTCTTTTTTTGATTCATCAATTTTTGTTCCTCTAAATTTCTTCCCTTTAGGTTCTTCTTTTTCAGAAACTTGACAAATCTTCTTATGATTAAAGCAACATCCAGATCACTTTCCGAATCACTCTCATGTGATGACTTGAGAGCTATATTCTTTTTCTTCTTTGCCTTTTCTTCAAACTTTGACCCATGAACTATGAGATTCCCCATTAGCTCATTGTAAGTCAAGGTGTTCATGTCTTTGGCTTCTTCAATAGCCGTGACCTTTGGTTCCCACTCAGTAGGGAGAGATCGAAGGATTTTTGTTACCTTCTTTTTCGTTGTAATGGTCTTGCCAAGACATACTAAGTTATTGCACAAGATGGTGAACCTTGTGTCTAGCTCCTGGATTGTCTCATCGGGCTACATCTGAAACAACTCGAATTCTCTCATCAATCGATTTGTCTTGGATTCCTTGACTTGGTTAGTACCTTCATGTGCAACACTTAAAAGGCTCCAAATTTGGAGTGTTGTCTCAAATGTTCAGACTCTTTCAAATTCGGCTTGACTGATGCCACAAGGGAGTGCATTCTTTGCTTAGGCATCTAGTTTTACTTTCTTCATTTCAGCTTCACTCTAGGACTTTATTTCTTTGGTTGGACGTGAGTAGGGTGAGTTCACAACTTCCCACATCTCTAGATCATTTCCTTCAAGAAAGGTCTTCATGCTTAACTTCCAATGATCGAAGTTGAGACCATTGCAGAAGGGTGCATTGTTGATGTTAGTGTAATATGCCCAAAAGCCAATCATTAGATGATTGTATATAGTCATGTATATATATTAAGGTTATTCCAATAAATATGTTTATGTGATAAACGCTTGCACATATTTATAACCCTAGAATATTTTATATTCTTAAATGTCCCTAGTCGATTATTATTATGGATGGGTTGTAATAAATAAATTAAGACTAGCGTATGTTGAGAATTATATGAGATATAAATTCTACATACGGGTACAAGTTAGAGAACTTGTGGTCTGGACTGACCCAACATAAGAACACTACATGGGATGTTATATGATTGTCATTAGGGGTTCTTATATGTATTGTCCTTTGACCTGAGATCATCAAGGTTCCCAATATGTTAGTCATATACTTTGATATTACTCTTGGCCATTCGTAACTGAGTAGACCTTAGTGTAATCATTGGGTATATGATAAGTGTGTAGTGGGTTTTGTATGATCAAGATGGAATTCGTCCAATCCATATAACGGGTATATTATCAGTTGGGCCTCTTGAAAGAGTTGAACTGTAAATGCATGGCCATGCTCGAATTATGTGATATGGTGATATCATTAGTATCCGTTTTACACAGTTAACTCGGGGATCAGAAAACTTAGATTAAACATATACGAGAATGACTTATTCTATGTCTCGTGTTTATTCTTGATAATGTGACGAAAGGACGATGACATGCTTCCGAGGCATATTGAATCAGTAATGATCTTGTCCTTTGGGTAGCAATGATGTGTTGCTAGACACCTGTCATTGTTTATAATTGTAAAATGAGATTTTACAATTATTGCCAAACATTACAAGTGCCTACAGGGACACACACTTAGAACTGTTGATTCGAGCAGGTGGTTGAATCATGGTTGGACTGTGGTTCGACCAAGTGGGTGGACCATGGTTGAACCTTGGTTGGACCATGGTTGGACCGGGTCATTTTGGGCTGATTTTGTTCACTAATTATCAGAATTATTGAACCAAAATTAATTCCATATGATGTGTAATCCCATTAATGCTTAGTGGAGCATTAAGACATAGTGGAGACATGATTAGACTTAAAGTATAATCATGATGGTTAATGCATGATGATGTTGGCCATTGTCTCATTAATCTATGCATTAATTATGTGTATAAATAGGGCTTGATGATCAGATTATCAACACATACAATATTCACACACAATTCAGATTACACACCCATTCTTTGAGAAAGAAAGAAACACCACATAGCTCCCGGAAATTCATAGCTAGCACAACGATTCGGGAGTGCTCGGGTTGGAGATCATGAGATGTTTTCCGACCAGAGATCGATGGTTCGTGTGGATACCGTAGAGGGACGGGATTTCTTTCCGGCTCTAGCTGATTCGGCACAACAGTTGAGTGAAAGATCTCAACCGATTCAGGTACGCAAAAATTGTTATTCGGTTTAGTTACTATCATTTGGATCCTCCATGGTTTCTGGGTTTTTTCGCTGCATTTGATTGTCAAGTTTGTATGCCCAATTACTTACAATGGTAGCGGAGCCTCTTGTGAAACGCTAAACCGAATTTGTTGTGCATATGTATGATATGCTCATATTGATATATATGATATGCTGTATGTGATGTAGCATGTTCATGATATGTTGAATTTGTTTTTGTATGTGTGATATATGTTGAGGTTTTTTTTGTCAAAAGTGTTTGACGACAAGTACTTAATTGGTATGTGATATCAATCAAGGTGTTTTTGGCAGTAAGTCGAATGAGTTCGACAAGGAAAATCGATTGTCGGTTTTCGTATAGATCGATTGTCGTTCTAGTACGATTATCGTCCTTTGTCAGCTGCAAGGTTGTGAATTAATACACTGTGCAAGTGAGTCCTGTCTAGGAGGCTGGGTTTTAAGTGAGCCTTTTTTCCACCAGTCTTTCCTGGGGATTTATCGTGGAATGATAATTTTATCTTAGGAGAATGGCTACGCCATCTTTCCTGGGAATTTTCGAATCAGTTCAATTCACTTCTTGTACGGGCACTATTCACCATAAGAAATTTCCTAGATCGAGGAGCTAGTCAGTCTTTGATCACAAGTTAAACTTTGATGTTCTTGAACACTGCCAAGTAGTTGGGAGAATCAGATTCTCACAACATCGATGTTCAATGTTAGGCATCGATGTTCTTATGTATTTTTGGTTTCCAAATTTACAAAACATCAATATATGATTTATCAAGAACATACATATGATGTATAGGAATAATATGTTGATGTAAATATTAAGTTCCTCTTGTGTTGCCTTCCATGATAAGTACTCATCATTGCTTAGATCAATACTTGGTAGGTTTTGCCAAAGCAAGGTGCCAATATTTATCCTAGCAAGGTACGACGAGATAATTGTAATATCCGAACTGCTTGTTATGGGTTGAACTTAACTAGGTCATCTCAATAGGATTGAGGACTTAGAGGCAAGGAGTTGAGCTAAGTCTATGAGATAGACAAGAACAAGTGTTGTTCACTCAACTATCCAAGAGTTACATAAGATGTAATTGACAAGAGTTATCTACCTAAATAACTATGATATAAGTGATCAGCCAAAGCTGACTTATCTTGTAGTGAAATATGGATCTTGGCCTACTTATAATTATCTTGATTTATGTAGTAGGAGCATCATTTAATAGAATTCCTTGTTAAATGATTTTTGTATACATGACTCTTATTTGTGTGACTTAATCAATGTTGTAGAGTTATCATGGCACAAAACACTAGTTCACAATCACTGCGATCTGTCCTTGAGAAGGAAAAACTTAATGGGAATAACTTCCTTAAGTGGCATCGCAATTTGAGGATAGTCCTCAAACAAGAAAAGAAGTTGTATGTCCTTGAAGGGCCTGTTCCTAATGAACCGGCGCCTACTGCTCCTAGGGCGGAAAGAGATGCTTACAAGAAGCATGTTGATGATGCATTGGATGTTGCATGCCTTATGCTTGTTATCATGGACTCTGAGCTTTAGAAGCAACATGAGAACTTAGATGCGTTCGATATGATCGAACATCTGAAAATGCTTTTTGAAGAGCAAGCAAGGCATGAGAGGTATGAGACCTCTAAAGCATTGTTCCAATGCAAGATGGCTGAGTCATCACTGGTGAGACCTCATGTGCTCAAAATTATTGGGTACATTGAGAGCCTTGAGGGTCTAGGTTTTCCTTTGCAAAAGGAGTTGGCTGTTGTCCTGCAGTCGTTGCCGGATAGTTACAGCCAATTTGTCATGAATTTCAATATGAATCATCTTGACAAATCCTTGTCTGAGTTGCTTAACATGTTAGGAACAGTTGAGCAACAGATGAAGGCAAATAAATCCAACAGCATATTGATGGTTGGAAATGGCAAAGGAAAGGGTAAAGCCAAGTTTTACAAGAAGAAGAAATGTGCCAAAAAGTTTGGTGCATGTGCATCTTCTTGTTCCCATGTGCTGAAACCCAAAGGTGGTATTGCAAAGGAAGGATAATATTTCCATTACAACAAACCTGGCCATTGGAAGCGTAACTACCCTATTTACCTTGAAGAGGTGAAGAAACAGAAGGGAAGTAAGACTTCCGCTTCAGGCATTTTTGTTATAGAGGCTAATATCTCTATCTCTGAATCATGGGTGTTAGATACCGGATGTGGTTCTCACATTTGTGTAAATGTGCAGGAACTGAGAAAGAGTAGAAGATTAGCAAAGGGAGAGATAGACCTGCATGTTGAAAATGGAGCAAGAGTTGTTGCATTAGTCGTAGGGACTTACCATCTACCCTTACCGAGTGGTTTCGTTTTAGAACTTGACGATTGTTATTATGTTCCTACTATAAGCAGGAATTTGATTTCTGTTTCTTGTCTGAACAAGAAAGGTTTTTCATTTGTAATAAAAAACAATTGTTGTTCTATTTATTTCAATGATATTTATTATGGTGGTGCATATTTGAGCAATTTTTTGTACGTTCTAAACCTAGAAACATCAATCTATAACATTAGTACGAAGAAGGTTAGATTAAACGATTCTAATGAAACCAGTCTCTGGCATTGTCGATTGGGCCATATAAACGAGACTCGTATTTCTAAACTCCATAAAGATGGACGTTTAGACTCATTTGATTTTGAATCATATGAGACATGTGAGTCATGTTTATTAGGCAAAATGACGAAGGCTCTTTTTGCTGGTAAAGGTGAAAGAGCTTCGGACTTGTTAGGTCTTATACATTCTGATGTATGCAGACCTATGTCAACACAGGCTAGAGGTGGATTTCAATACTTCAATACATTTACTAATGATTACAGTAGATATGGCTATGTGTATCTAATGAAGCACAAGTCAGAATCCTTTGAAAAGTTCAAAGAATTCAAGAGTGAAGTACAAAATCAACTCGGCAAGAGTATTAAAATGCTTCGATCTGATCGAGGAGGTGAATACTTAGACCGAGATTTTCTTGATCATCTAAAGCAATGTGGTATTGTATCACAACTTAGTCCACCAGGTACGCCTCAATGGAATGGTGTATCTGAAAGGAGGAATAGAACTTTGTTAGACATGGTTCGTTCTATGATGAGTCAAGCTGACCTTCCTTCTTCATTTTGGGGACATGCATTATTGAGTGCTGCATTTACACTTATCTGTGGTCCATCTAAATCGGTTGAAAAGACACCATATGAGATATGGACTGGGAAGCGTCCCAATTTGTCTTTTATGAGGATTTGGGGTTGTGAGGCTTACGTGAGACGTCAAGCATCAGACAAACTCGGCCCTAATTCTGACAAGTGCCTTTTGGTGGATATCCTAAGGAAACTAAAGGATATTATTTCTATAATCCCACAGAGCACAAAGTGTTTGTTGCTCGTACTGCTATTTTTCTAGAAAAAGAATTTATTTCTAGAGAGATCAGTGGGAGGAAAATAGAACTCGAAGAAGTTCGAGGTATTAAGGCTGAGATGGAACAAGGACAGGAACCACAAGTTGTTGTGGGTGAGAATCCTGTACCTGTAACACACGGACCGCATAGGTCTGATAGGACTCGGTATGAGCCTGAGATATATGGATTTCTTATGACTCATACTGGAGACGTGATGCTCATTGATGAGAATGAGCCCACTTCCTATCAGCAAGCTATTACGAGTCTAGACTCTAAGAAGTGGCTAGAAGCCATGAATTCAGAGATGGAATCCATGTATGAAAACAAGGTATGGACCTTGGTTGATCCACCTGAAGGGATAAAACCCATAGGGTGCAAATGGGTTTTTAAGAAAAAGACCGACATGGATGGTAATGTGATTACCTTTAAAGGGCGACTAGTTGCGAAAGGTTTCAAGCAAGTTCATGGTATTGACTATGATGAAACTTTCTCGCCAGTTGCCATGGTTAAATCCATCCGGATTCTATTGGCTATAGCAGCATACCATGATTATGAGATATGGCAAATGGATGTCAAAACCGCTTTCCTTAATGGAAATCTTTTAAGGATGTGTACATGACACAACCTGAAGGTTTTGTAGATCCAGAGAATGCTAATATGGTATGCAAGTTGCAAAGATCCATTTATGGATTGAAGCAAGCTTCTAGGAGTTAGAATCTTTGTTTTAATGAAGTGATCAAAGATTTTGGTTTCATTAAAAATGAAGATGAATCATGTGTTTACAAGAAGGTTAGTGGGAGCAATATCGTTTTCTTGTTATTGTATGTTGACGACATTCTGCTCATTAGGAATGATATTCCAACACTACAATCTGTAAAGACTTGGTTAGGAAAGAATTTCTCAATGAAGGACTTAGGAGAAGCTGCCTGCGTGCTAGGTATAAAGATCTATAGAGATAGATCCAAAAGGCTTCTTGGGCTAAGTCAAAGTACATATATTGACAAATTGCTAAAGAGGTTTAGCATGCAAGATTCCAAGAAAGGTTTCTTGCCCATGTCACATGGCATATCTCTCTCAAAGAATCAATATCCTAGTACATCTAAGGAGAGAGAGTGGATGAGTAAAAAATCCCTTATGCATCTGCAATAGGATCTATCATGTATGTCATGCTATGTACTCGACCGGAAGTCGCATATGCTTTGAGTGTCACAAGCAGATATCAATCTAATCCCGGTGAGAGTCACTAGACAACGGTTAAGAACATCCTTAAGTACTTGAGAAGGACTAAGGATGCATTCCTTGTCTATGGAAGCGTTGATGAGCTTGTTGTAAAGGGTTACACAGATGCTAGCTTCCAAACAGACAAGGATGATTTTAGATCGCAGTCAGGTTATGTGTTTTGTCTTGGAGGTGGTGCTGTTTGCTGGAAGAGTTCCAAGCAAGAAACAGTTACCGACTCTACAACTGAGGCTGTGCAAAGTTCCTTCTGAGAACTCTGTAGCAGATCCATTGACAAAGCCTCTCACATAGCGAAAGCATGATGGTCATGCTACATCCATTGGTATTAGATACATGGATGATTGGCTTTAGTGCAAGTGGGAGATTGTTAGTGTAATATGCCCAAAAGCCAATCATTGGATGATTGTATATAGTCATGTATATACATTAAGGTTATTCCAATAAATATGTTTATGTGATAAACGCTTGCACATATTTATAACCCTAGAATATTTTATATTCTTAAATGTCCCTAGTCGATTATTATTATGGATGGGTTGTAATAAATAAATTAAGACTAGCATATGTTGAGAATTATATGAGATATGAATTCTACATACGGGTACAAGTTAGAGAACTTGTGGTCTGGACTGACCCAACATAAGAACACTACATGGAACGTTATATGATTGTCATTAGTGGTTCTTATATGTATTGTCCTTTGACCTGAGATCATCAAGGCTCCCAACATGTTAGTCATGTACTTTGATATTTCTCTTGGCTATTCATAACTGAGTAGACCTTAGTGTAATAATTGGGTATATGATAAGTGTGTAGTGAGTGTTGTATGATCAAGAAGGAATTCGTCCAATCCATATAACGGGTATATTATCAGTTGGGCCTCTTGATAGAGTTGAACTGTAAATGCATGGCCATGCTCGGATTATGTGATATGGTGATATCATTAGTATCCATTTTACACAGTTAATTCGGGGATCAGGAAACTTAGACTAAACATATGCGAGATTGACTTATTCCATGTCTCGTGTTTAATCTTGATAATGTGACGAAAGGACGATGACATGCTTCCGAGGCATATTGAATCAGTATTGTTCTTGTCGTTTGGGTAGCAATGATGTGTTGCTAGACATCGCTCATTGTTTATAATTGCAAAATGAGATTTTACAATTATTGCCAAACATTACAAGTGCCTACAGGGTCACACACTTAGAATTGTTGTTTCGAGCAGGTGGTTGAACCATGGTTGGACCGTGGTTCGACCAAGTGGGTGGACTATGGTTGAATCTTGGTTGGACCATGGTTGGACCGGGTCGTTTTGGACTGATTTTGTTCACTAATTATCAGAATTATTGAACCAAAATTAATGCCATATGATGTGTAATCCCATTAATGCTTAGTGGAGCATCCATTAATGCTTAGTGGAGCATTAAGACATAGTGGAGACATGATTAGACTTAAAGTATATTCATGATGGTTAAAGCATGATGATGTTGGCCATTGTCTCATTAATCTATGCATTAATTGTGTGTATAAATAGGGCTTGATGATCAGATTATCAACACACACAACAGTCACACACAATTTAGATTACAAACCCATTCTTTGAGAAAGAAAGAAACACCACATAGCTCCCGGAAATTCGTAGCTAGCACAACGATTCGGGAGTGCTCGGGTTGGAGATCATGAGATGTTTTCCGACCAGAGATCGACGATTCGTGTGGATACCATAGAGGGACGGGATTTTTTTTTGGCTCTAGCTAATTCGGCACAACAGTTGAGTGAAAGATCTCAACCGATTCAGGTACGCAAAAATTGTTATTCGGTTTAGTTACTTTCACTTGGATCCTCCATGGTTTCTGGGTTTTTTCGCTGCATTTGATTGTCAAGTTTGCATGCTCAGTTACTTACAGTTGATGTTGTTTCCCTCGAATGCCATGATCTTTTTTCTTGGAAGTTAATCTACAAATGGAGATTCCTTGCTCCGCTACTAATTGTTGGCCCAAAAGTGGATAAAAACGGGGCGCGGGGGGGGGGGGGGGGAGGGTTGGGGTGTGAATGTGCCTGGCTGATTAAGACCTAATTTGGTATCTCTAATGCCAAAATGTTTTTGACTCTGGATTTTATGTTTAGGACTACTAATGAACACACTAGTTAGAATGCTAAGAGAAAGGGGTAGAGATAATTTGACACAAGATTTATAGTGGTTCGCCACACAGGACTACCTCCACTACACAAGGATCCCCCCTTGAGATTTCTAACTCATTCTATTATGGTTTTTCACGCGTTTAACCGATAACCCCTAGTATAATTTTTTCTTTAGGCTCAACTCAAACCCTAATCACTCACCACTAAGCTTTCTATAGCTTTGCCTTACACAAAACCCTCTAATACAAAAGCTATTACTAAGCGCAACAACTTTTCCCTTCAAATATTATCTCACAATGTATAAACTAAGAACTTTTTTCTCTCTCTCTTTTGCTTGACTTGAGAACTGCAAGTGCAACTAACTTTGCTTGAATTCAAAATCTCGGTTTAGCAGCTCTGAGGTTCTCCTTGAATCAGCATCTCTTTATATAGGTAAGATGGATAGTGTCAATTCAAAAGATCCGTTACATGTCCCTTTCCATCCAACTGTTTTGTCTTCCTAGGTGCCAGAGTGTCAACATTTATCTTCCCTGTTATCCCCTTCACGCTTTGGCACGAGACACACCAGTCAGCAGCTTTTTGTCATTGATGTCATTGTTTAGCATAGTCCTAGGTTAGACCTAGGAAGTTTGAATTCAGCTGATATTTGATTTGTTTAAGGTTGCTTTTATCATAAATTCAGAACCCAGAAACGTTAGTGTACTAGGTTCCTTGACCAATTGCCATAGGGATTAAACAAATATGAGTGGCATGGGAGCTTGTGGCTGAAGGCGACACTTCATACTCCACTAACACCAAACCCAATCCCACTCACTCTTCTTCCAAGATGTTTGATCACGGATTGAGCTTCTTTGTGAGCTGTGATTCATGGTAAGATACAAAAGATGCTACACATCTAGGTTTGTCATAATCAAAACCTAGTTAGTGCATATAATAATAGTTGGCATGATTAATTGTATTTAAAGGCATATTATCATAGTATAATCAATGTGTCAATTTACTGCATGCCTTATGTTAATAATCTCAATTAATTAGACTAAAGTATCTTACTAATCATCATCCGATTCACAGTTTTGTGAATACTTTATTCAATATAAAGCGTGATATCATGAGAAACTATAACAAATTGCATAAAATTGAACCCATTGTGAAGAATTGTAAAACTCACAAAATTAGAACCAATCAATGGGTTATTTTTTCAATACTTTATTCAATATAAATGATGAGAAATTATCTCTAATCTACATTACAAAAATTAAATGTTGGCTAGTCATTACCTACAACTAAAAAAACAATGAATAAATTATGGTTAATGATAAAATGGATAAACTTATTGAAAATAACCTTAGAGCACTTCTCTCATGAGTTCTCATGATTATTCTTTTTCATAATCATTCTTCTTATTTCTAATTTTTGCTAACTCGTTCTCGTAGTTATGTTTTTGCAGTAATTTTCTTTGATTGTTGTTATTCGCTTATTATTCTTCCTAGTTTTTGTAATTCTGATCGAATATAAATAAGGATTTATATTAATCATTATCTTATAATCTAATGGGATATAAATTGTTCATAATTACTTGTTGTATAAGAATCTTTAGCTTGAATTTTTGTTAAAGATATTTATTGATATTTATGCTATTCTAAATTATAAAATAATAATTTTGTAATTTAATAAAGAGTAAGTCTATTAATTTGTAAATTCTATTAATTTATATTCTAGCGAGACTTGAATTGATTAGTGTATGATGTACCACTCATTATTCCTTATTATTAAGTAATGGTAATTTAGTCTTTCATTTTTTGGAGATTCATGCTTTTATATATAGTATAGAATAATTTAGTTTTTCAATTTTGGTAGGTCCATCCTTTTATGTATAGTACAGATATAGATATAGATTACTTGTGGGTAGACATTTTATTAACTTAAATCTTCAAACACTAAGTTAATATACGAATTTAGGTTTGTCTACAATCGTTTGTAATTATTTGTATTATTTACTTATTAAAGTGTACTAAAAGATATAATTTGTAATAATCAGCTTTATTTATACTTACTATTTTTATTAGCATTTTTCATGAGACATGAAAATTTTTGCAAATTTATACTAATTATTTATTCATTCTCTTCTATATATAGCTCAATTACTATTATGTTTAAAGTTTTGCAATATTTTTTACTTTTATAAGGTTATTGAATAAGTGTACATAGTGTAAATTCTTTTTCTATATATAATATTGTACTTTCTTTAAAAACAAATTCATTAATTATACATATATATATATGTATATATTTTTTATTTACATTTATAGGAAACTTTTTGTTATTTACTTGTACTAACTTATTTGATTTGTACTACTTAATTACGTTTTTAAGAAGACCGATAACAGGATGAGGGAAGTACAAAATAGCTTTAGTTCTGCAGATGTTTTGTATTTTATTTGCGAGGTTTTTTGGGGGGTTTTATTGGATCAAAAGAAATGACCACAAGTGTAACTATGTCCTTTTTTAATGCTATTTTTCTTCTTTTATCTTTCTTTTTTGTTGTTATTGTATGAATCAGAAGACAAAGCCCAACTTTTGCATTTTATTTATGAATTCAATTTTGTATGTAGTTTGAGCTTATATTAATAAATTGTTTTTTTTGAAACATAAAGATTTATATTAATTATATTATTCTTCTCTTGTCTACTCTGTTGACATATAAGTTTAGTTGTATCGATTCAAGTAGACGCAGTACATCAATCTTACTGTTATAGTGAAGATGTATTATGATTAATTTTTTCCATAAGAGATTGCCCTAAATATGCTGCAATTATATTAAAATTGTAATAAAAAACTACATATTTTTCTCTATTTTTTTGAAACATAATGGTATATATTACTTATATTATTCTTCTCTTGTTTACTAAATTTACATATAAATCTTAGTTGTACTGATAATAAAATAGACAAAGTAGATCAATTTCACTACTATATCAAAAGAGTATTGTGATTAATTTTTTTTTCATAAGAGATTGCACTAAATATGATGCGATTATTTTGAAATTGTAATAAGAAATTACATGTTATTCAGTATTGTATGATAGGTTGTCTCAATAAAATAAGAAAAAAGTTACTTTATAATTATTATTTCGATAAGTGTTATTTTTTTTCCTATTAATACTTAGTAGTACTATTTGTATATATTCGCTTAAGTATTATAATAAACTGCATGTTGTATGACAAGTCATCTCAATAAATTAAGAATAAAATATTAATTTATTAATATTAATGTTAAGTTGGGTCTTTATAGCATTTTCGCATGTTTCTCATCTTGCCTATAAACTAACCTTACAAAGGATTGAATACAAGTGTAAGCTCAAGATGAAGAACACAGCTGTAAGCTCAAGTTTCAGACTCAGAATCTCTCCAATAAGCTGGGCTAACCTTTAGAGAGGCTTTGGACCTCCTTATATAGTTTCTAAGAATATGGGGCTTTTCCTCCTACAGTTATTTGCTTCCAGAGTTGACTGAGATAATCCACTTGTTGATGTTGGGTTATATTCTGGAACTCTTCTTGCTTTGCAGCTCTATAATGCAAGAACAATCCATGCTAGGCTTGTGTGGATCACTTGAAGGACCACCAATTGATAATTGAGCAGAGAAGAGAGAGAGTTGAATTCTTTTCTGGAAGTCTTCTCTCTTTACAGCTTTATAATTAAAAAGCATTCCATTCTTGGCAATTGTGGACCACATGTGAGGACCGTCGATAATAATAATGCTAATAGAAGAGAGACACATGTCTCTGGCCTTGGACCACTGACCTGCCTAATACTCAATCAATATAAAAATACAACTAGTCAGTACTCAACCTAGTTTGTTAATCATCAAAATCAATACTTAATAACTCAGTAAAAATGGGTAATCATAGATTAGCATTAATAAATATATTAAGCCCAAATATCTTAATAAGGATTTATGTGTGCCAAATTTTTCTTTTTGTATTAACAAAAATGCTAGAAAGTTATCCGGGTTTGTTTTTTCTTTACTTTTTTTATAAAACTTCCAAAAATTCACAAAATCATATCAATATGTCATGATATAATGGAGACAATATTAAATCTATAAAATAATGGCATTTCTGCATCCATAATTGGTATCATCTATAAGTAATAATATTTATAGATTACATTATCAAAGATATTCTTAGTAATAAAATGATTTTAATAAAAAATCCAACCCTCGCTTAACTTTTTTATGATAATCATATATTTTATTAGAAGAACAACAATATTTATGAGATACACATCCTACAAAGGTATCGGGAAAAAGAAAAAAGCACCAAAACAAAACCCTGATATAAAGAAATCTAATGCGACTAGTCAAAATGTACACTGCAACTATGGTGTTTTAATATATTTCTCGTTATATATTGAAATTTTTTGAATTATAATATAAATTTATGTGAGCATGAAAAATTATTATTTACGTCATTGATATCTATAATTGAAATGACATGGAGAACAATTAGGCCAGATAACCTAACTTTTGCTTCTCATCAACATGTGATTATATCGAACTTGTTATAAATCTATTGGGCTACTTCATGGGCCACGATTCTCTGTATCTCACTAACAATTGAAGGCGATTCAAGTCCATGATTTGGTGATTAAACATAATTTAGGGTCATACTAAATCCTTAAGTACAACTAATCCTTACACAGTCTCAAGATCTCTCATATTTCGGTGAGGATTCGATTTGTTCATGTACCCTCTGTCTAAAAGTCTTCCAGAAGTTGCTTCTTGTCCATGCTCTCACTAGCGCCAACATACACTTCTGTGAACACCCAAATTTGACCTTCGATTTATTCTACTACTTTGATTATGAATGTGTTTGTCTCTATGATTGATTAGTTGATTTGATTTCTAGGCATGAATATGTTTGTGATTAATGTGGCAGAATATGGATATTTTATTTTTTTATTCTAGTTTTCATTTTTCCTTTATTTTTGAGATAATTTAATTTTGGGTTAGAAATAAATGTTATGTTAGGGCCAATAAGATATGGATCCTCCAGAGATATTAGATATTAGCCCATTTAAACACATGGCCTCCAACTAATTTTTGTGGAAATCTGGGATTAAATTTTATATTTTGCCTATTTTATGTTTTTATGGTAATTTTAATAGAAAATAGGAATAATTTGATGTGTAATTGACAAAAAAGAAAAGTAGTGGAGTAGGAGACAAGTTTAGGGTGTTTTCTTGGTCAGGAAATACTCTAGAAGGCGTGGGAACCAATTAGGAATCGGAATGGAGGAGGAAAAGTAAGAAAAAAATAAAAACTGTCCAGTCGGTGGCGGACATAGAGACATGTCCACAACCACTGGCGGACAAAGAAGGGAAGGGCGGCAGGTCCCGACGGTCGTCACGAGATGACTGCTAGGGCCATGGCAGTCGTTGCTTCCAAAATCTTCTTTTTTCCTCTTTTCCAATTTCTAGCTCTTAGATCATTAGGACAATCCCTTACCCACTGAAGACTATAAATAGACCCCCAATAGACATAATAGGGACACACATTAGAATTATTCTCTACACACCTCAAGCTTAGAATGCTTGGAGAAACCCTAGTTCTTTGAGCTTAGGAATCATTTTAGGAGCTGTTTACTTGAGAGAAATCTCGTGGAGAAGAGTAGCAACAACTCAGTAGCAAAGAAAGATCAATAGGAGAGGAGGAAGGAGGTCAATCGGAGCAAATCATTGATGTGAAGAGTACAACCCCGAGAGGAGCTTTCTTCTCTGCGCAGTAGCGGGAAAATTGCGATATCTCAGGCTGTAGATGTCAGTTTGCTGCGTTCTTAGAGTCTGCGGAAAGCTGAGAGAGAGATCTACGACTTTGTTATGGACGCTAGATGCTGATTCAGCCTCCTTCTGTACCATTTTTCGATTAAAGTCAGATCCAGAATTCTATTGTAGAGCGGAAAGCTTATAGGAGCGAGAGGAAGGCTTCAAGAGGTAACCCTAATCCTTTTAATTTTGATTTTTGCTGCTGTGCTGTGTTGCTATGATGCTATTGATGATGATGCTATGAGTTTTATGCGAATCCATGTTTAGAACAACGTGGCTTTGACCCCGGTCACACGGATACGCAGGTAGTCTCGATTTGATAACGGGATGCGAGCCAAAATTTTGTGTTTTCTTTTTATGCTGCTGTTGCGATTTCGATTTTGCGTCATTGTGTCATATTGTGTCTGTGTGCTGTGTTGTGTCGTCGCATTTTCGTGTTTCCATGCAAGAACTACGTGAACTTTGAATCCGGTCGCCGGAGTACGTAGATGGATTCTAGTGGCGGAATTTCAAGCCCAATTATGTGTTTATTCTCTGTTTTGTTTTTATTTTTATTACGTTTTCGATGGTGTGTTTTTTGTGCATAAGGCATGCTTTGATCTTCAACTGCACAAGATTTCGCCCCAACATGGATGGGTGCCTAACACTTTCCCATCTGTGACGAACCCCCCGAATCCTACATCTTTGGTCCGCTATGACTGGTTCCTTCCGGTGATGGATGTCAAGGTTTTTCGCTGAATTTTGTCCTTAATAAAATTTCGGAAGGGGATTCCTTTGATGTAGTGAGGGATCAAATTAATTTTTGGTCGCGTCCTCACAACTTCCCGCCCTCATCAAACTCAGGTGTCACACCCTAATATTGAAATAATTTTTAAGGCTGAAATTCTTGTCATCATTTTAAATTTTCTATATACACTGAAATATTTTGGTGAATAATATAAAATTTACCTTGATAATATGATATTATATGTATTTTAAAAATTTTTATAAAATAAGATCACAAGAAGCATAACATATTTAAGTTATTGTATTAATTTTTAAATTGATGTCAATAAATTTAAATTCTTAAATTAAAGAAAGTTAAATTAGCAAGCGTGACTAACTAAATATTATTTATCTTTTAGAAATAATTAACTTACTAATTAAAATTTTAATTTACATTATACTTCTATAATGTACTTAGTATTAAAAATATTATAGATTTATAACAACATGTATGGTAAATTCCACGTGTCACTTGCACAGATAAAGTAGAAAGTTGGTTTGGTAGAAGCGGAGTATCTATACCCTAGGAACGATACAATCCCTAAGTCATTAAGAGACTAAGAGTGTTTGAGTCATATATCGATCAAGTAAAGAAGCGGTAACAAGTTGGGTTGCATACCTTAGCTGTTACTAGCTCATTTCCCTTGGATTCCAATTTTTATAAAATCATTGAACATATTAACAATTATTTCTAAGCATTTGTTATTTTATATACTCAAATAAATTTTTAAAAAATTGCATATAATTTTTTTCCCCAAATTATATATTTTTCTACATTTTTTTCATATAAATCAAGAAAATAAATTAAAAAATATTATTATGCATAAAAATTATTAAAATATAAAATAGAATATAAATCAGAAAAATAAATAAATAAAATATTTACTAATAATATAGATAATAATTAATTTTTTATATTTAAACATGCATCATTGACCCCTAAAACAAAACATATTAAAAAACAGAAGAAAAAATTAATAATAAAAAAACAAAACATAAGATAAAATTTTTAAAATGTAAATAAAGAAAATAAATAAAAAAAATCTATTATTAGGTGCATAAATTAAAATAAAAAAATAAAAAAATAAAAAAATGAATTTAATAATAATATAAATAATAACTAAAAAAATATTAAACAACAAAAATAAAAAATTTAAAAAATTAATTAATATAAAATAGAAAAAAACATAAGAGAGTAATTTTGAAAATATATAGTTCAGGAAAATAAATAAAAAACTATTGTTATGCCGAGAAATTAAAAAAGAAAATATAATATAAATCAGAAAAATAAAAAAATAAAGTATTCAATAATAATATAAATAATAATTAATTTTTTAAATTTAAAAAAGCATCATTGAGCCCTAAAACAAAAATAAAATATCAAAAAATAGAAAAGGAAACTAAAAGAATTAATTAATAATAAAAAAAATAAAAAACAGAAGAGAGTATTTTTAAAAAAAAAATCAGGAAAGCAAATAAAAAAACTATTACTATGGAGTAAATAGAAAATATAATATATTCTGGAAAATGAAATATCAAAAGCTAATACTATGTAGAAAAAAATCGAAAAAGACAAAAAAATGTAGGAAAGACCAAAAAAAACTAAATAAAATAATTAATATTTAAAACATACCTTTGTATCGATTAATATTATATCCAGAATAATGAGGAGAATCTGTAAAAAATGCAAAGCATTAATATTCATTTTCTTGCAAAAAAAGATCGAAATATATTTAAGAATTTAACATACATTATTGTATTTGATAGAAAGTAAAGAAAAATAAACAAAATGCTTAATTTAAAGAAACAAAATAACTATTAATATTATAATAATATTCGTTCGTACTCCAAGTACAAACAAAATAGAGATGGAATAAGAGAGGATGAATGATATAAAAACTGAGGGATAAGAGAGAATGAATGATATAGAAACTGTATCACAGATACAGTGACACAAATTAAGCTGCATCACAGTGTCTATACCAGTATTTATATTAGTTTTGTGGGAATAAACAAAAATTAAATAAAGAAAAAAATGATAACCAAAATCTTATCAAAGAGTAACAGTTTAATTCTTATCAGTTTAATAGAAAGAAGAAGAAAAGCTTATAATTTCGTTATGTTAAAAAAAATAATAACTATATGGTATATTATAAAATCAAAAAATTCATTATGTTTGTTATCCTGTTTTTGTTTTTTGTTTGAGTTTGCTCTTTTGACCTGTAAACTTTTGTTACGGTTCACCTTAACAAAAATCTTACCAGTTTTAGTGATAACAATTTAATAGCTTATCTGATAAGATTATAATTTTTGTCAGGATTGTTTTTTTTAAAAGATAATATGAAGCTTATTAAATAAATAACTTTATCAGCTTTTATGATAAACATCTAGTAGTTATCAGTATTGTGTTTTGGTTTATCACCTTTCCTGATAAGAGTATAATTATTAAAACTAAAAGATAACATCATAATAAATATATATAATACCAATCTTGCATGTGAATTTTCTTTTCAACAATTTGGGTGTGATTGGAATTCTTTTAAAAACAGTATAACAGATCAGGTTTCTCTGGGATAATTATGTTTGTCATTATAGCCAATCAAACTACACCTACAACCCTCCACATGTCAATAATGGAAGACCTTAAAGCCTCCACATGACAATAAAGCAAGACCTCAAAAATCTTATGTGTCAAAACCTGGTGAGGGATACAGCTTTAAATATATATAATAGATTGAGGATTATGGGGGATTTTAAATCATGTTTAAATTCGAACTCTTACACCTAATTAACGATTTGGTCGTTATGGGCTACCAATATGACCCTTTGGATCATGGCTTAATTAGTGGGACTGGCCCATCAAATATAACTAACATACTATAATTCCGGTAACACAATAAATACTCCACCATATTTATTATAAGAGGTAAAACCATGAAGGACAATATATGCTATAACGAGTTTAAAATGTAAATTTGATAAAGAAGAAGTATAAGTTCTTAAGTCTAAATGTAAAATTTTTCTATATAACTAAACGTGATATGTATCAATATGAAATAATTTATAGGTTTTTTAAATTGTAAAAGGATAAATATATTTTTTTTCTTTATCTAAAGGACTAACAGATTTTTTTGACTTAACAAAATAGAAAAATAATTTTCTTTTATAACTAACTAGGAGAATAGTTTTATGATTAAATAATATAAAACGGCATAATCCAATTAAAATGTTGTATCTTAATTATTTATCAAGTTAATAATATATAAACATTATGATATATCAATTATCAAATCGTATATAAAAAATAGTTTTTATTTTCTAAAATTTAATAAGTTTTTATCATTATGCCAAACAAGGAAGCTGCAGCCTACACTAGGTCATGCAGACCTATGTAATAGGAATTTAATATATGGCATAGAATGCAAAGTCCTAAACAAGTCGCGCTATGTCTCAATTTAACTTTTGTTGAGTACCAAGGTACATTTTGTTCTTTATGGCCCACAAATCCACGTGCAATGATGGTATTTGTCCACATTAGCAAGGGTGTGTAATGATAGTATTTATCCACAATAGCGAGGGTACGGAACGTAACCCAAATTCTATTCAGGGTATCATAGCGATACCCAAGAAAGTAATCACCAATCATCCCATTGGTTGTTGACTTTTTTCTTTGAGAATTAGTTATGGGTTTTTGGTACGGATGGTATTCATATTTTATGATTTTGAGACAATCATGTATCCAAATTTTTTACCCAGACATTTGTATACCTTGAATTTTCCTAGACAGTTCAGTTACGGGCCTCAGACTGGGTATGTGCTGACGTGGATGCTGCCCGAAATCGAGAAGTTGCCTATTACTCAAAACGACGTCGCTATATCGCGATACGACGTCATTTTGACATCGACGTGTCAAACATGGGTCCCACCTATTTTGGCTTCCTTCCCAGTTCTATCCTGGTTTAGGAGGTCCAACCCTACCCAACCGACCCATTACCAGAATTAAATTAAAAAAAAAACCAATTTAGTAGTTCTGTTATGAATACAGTGTTTCATACTGTGTTTTATGAAGAAATTGAATTTGCAGAGGAGGAAGAAGAGAAGGGGAGAGTAAGCCAGAGGAAGAGTAGAGATGGGAAGGGCACATCAGATTTCATTCATCCAAATAATCTGTTTTAGATTACAATATATAGGAGGAGAAACACTGTTTTCGTAGGTACAATACATCCACCTAAAATCACGTTTTATAACACTCCCCCTTGGATGTTATTATACATTTGGTAGAATACGCTAAGGAAGAACTGCCTCATTAAAAACCTTACCAAGAAAAACCCAGTGGGATAAAAACTTGGTGAAGGGAAAAAGAGTGCAGTGCGTATTCTACTCCCCCTCATTTTGGCATCCCTTGATTTCTTAATGTCATCACATGCCAATCTTCATTGTCAAATTTTGGTGACACTTGGTGACATATGCCTCGCCCGATTACTTTTGATACATATTAAATTGGGCATTGTAGACGGCATTATCTTCATAATTTGTTGTTGGAGCATCTGTCTTGCCCTCTTGCTTTTTGTAGTCCCAATGATACATCAATTTCATGTATAATGTTGTGGCAGATGTTCGACTGTGCCTTTTGTGGATCAAGTGGGGGATCTGCATCTGCAAAAACAACTCTTCTTTCTTCGGGCTTACAGGATTAACATGACACCACGTCTTTTATACCTCGAAGATAAGAGCAAATTCATATCTTGCCAATAGGCTTAAGTCAAAAGCTTCAGGCCTTATGTTACTAGCAATATAAATTGCACATCGACAGGGTACTTCAGGACCAAAATAATAGCACGGTATTTGGAAGCTTCTTCAGGAGTTCCAATTACATATAAAACACATAGATATCAGCATAGACAATTTCATTCATACTCAAAAATGATTTAAATCATGTAAAGATCAACTCAGTTTAATTTTTGTAATTTCTCGGGAATTAGTCGCTTTAGGCAACTTAGATCCTTCAGGGATCTTCATGTATATATCATGACTTATGAATCCATAATAATAGGCTGTAACAGCATTCATTAGATGCACTTCTAATTCTTTTCATGTAGTGCCAGACTTATCAAAATAATCGCATCCACCACAGGGGAGTATATCTCCTCACAATTAATATCAGGTCGTTAGGGTAAATCTTGTGCTACAAACCGTGCTTTTTATATCTTTTCCGCACAAGTACCCATTTTCGACCGATTAATTTTACACCATCTGGTGTACACACTACCGGTCCGAAAAATTTTCTCGCTTCACAAGCGAGTCAAACACAGCCTTTAACTATATCTCTTTATTTTGGCCAATCATACAATGCCTACTTTAATTAGTAGGTTCATGATTCTCATTTTATTTCATAATATTTAGCACTATATAAAGTAAATATTCCGTCGACGGTTATTTTACGTCGGTTCCATCTTATTTCTGACACTGTAATTGAGATCTCATCATTCTCATTTATTTCAGGTACCTGTGTTACTTCTGGAACTTTATCAAATTGTGTCAAAAAATCTCTTCTGGAGGATTTTCCTCTTCTTGAGGACTTTTAATTCAAACTTGTACTGGAGGCCTTATTTCCTTACTGGGGCCATCTTATCACTTTGCTTCTTTTTCTCTATCGAGAATTTCTTTTCTATTGGAACCGAGTATAATCTATGGATTCATTTGCATACTGATATTGTTCTTCAAGAACATCAATCTAAACAGGAGCATTTGCAGCTGGTATATGGTCACACTTAATTTAAATATGTCTGGCAATTGCATATCAATTTTCCTGCAAATGAATCATCTTTTGAACTTCAGGTTCATACTAATTTGTTTGAGGATCAAAACTAGATATTGATATGTATTTCAATAAACTCTTGATCCAGCTGCTTATTTCCTCCCCCTTATGTTGGGTAAATTTTCTTTTATCTAATTAATAACCAACATACCCAACATATATTTTGAAATGTTCATGTCCCACTTTATTAATATAAAATAGAATTTAAATATAAAATGACTAATTTTCCCTTATCAATCCCGGGACACAAAGATCATCGACTGGACACCCGTATCCCAAAATATCTAATTAAATCAATTAAAGCATGTGAAAAGACTGAACTGCTCTTTCCACCCAGGGATACGACATAAATAAGGTATTCATCATATAATTATGCAATATATCACACAATAAGTAATACAATTCGAGTATGCAGCGGAAGACAAATACATAAACAAATATGAATGTAATGCACCCTATGGATCCGACCCGAGGAGGAAAGCACCGCCACCTGCTGATATGCACCACTGCTCAACGAACAGCTAACCTGTAAAAGTCTGTGAGGGGGTGAGACCAACCAATAATATACAACTACAAATCAACTACAAGTACACCGGCATCAAGCAGCAACAACCACAATACACAGAGCAAGACAAAATCAGACTACAAATCATCACTTGTCATTACTTATATTGTTATCTTTGTTATTAGGTTTAAATATTTTGGGTTAATGGTATAAATGGTACCCCGAGTTGTTTAAATTCGTCAATTGTATACCCCGACTTTTTTTTCCATCAATTATATACCTGTACTTTTAAAATTTGGTCAATTGTGTACTCCGGGCAGCATTTTGATGATGTGGCATGCTGCCCGCAAATAACTTGTGTTAGTTTGATCCTTAGATTTCGAGTTTAATCATGTAGGTCCATTAGAATTTATACAATTAAGTCCTAAAACTTTATTTATACTCATTCAAATCCTTTTTTAGAACGATAATACTATAATCTAAATTTTTGTGTTATATATAATTATTACTTATGAAATATTTAATATTGTATTTTTTTACATATAATTAAATTAATTATATTACTAAATTATAATTAATCACAAAAGAAATTAATAAATTCAATACTCTTATAAAATGGTCTCCTGTAAAAATAATAATAATAATAATAATAATAATAATAATAATAATAATAATAATAATAATAATAATAATAATAATTTATTATATATAGTTAGTTACATCAAATTTAATAATTTTCATATACAACTTAATAGTTGACATTTATTATTTTTGTTTCGCTTAAAATATTTCTTAACTTTGTAAGTGCTCCTAATTGTTGGCCATGAATTCATTCTTCAAAAGTCATATTATTATGATACATGGTAAGTGGGTCTCCTTTTATATTATTTTCTGAATTTAAATTCTTATATTGTTAAAATTGATAAAGTAAAACATGTCTTTTATGTATTGAATCATTCAATTAAAATTTATTTGATAAATTATTACAATTAGTTAATTTAATTGAATGATTCTTATGACTAGGTAATATATACACATTGATTTATAAATATAACTAGTTGTGCATTACAAAACATATTGTAAAAAAATAATTATATGCTTATTACTTTAATAAAAATATTATTATACACTAAAAATAATTTAGGAATCAAATATTGTGTAAATAATAATTACATATAATAGTAAGGATTAACTCTAAATAATAAAAAATATATGGACTAAATTATATACTAATAAAGGACTTATATGATTAATTTAAAAACCCAGGGACTAAATTGCTATCCACCATTAATGGGCAGCACGCCACGTCATCAAAGGGCTGCCCGAGGTATACAATTGACGCAAACTCACAAAGTACGGGTACATAATTAACGAAAAAAAAAGTCGGGGTATACAATTGACGAATTTAAACAACTCGGGGTACCATTTATACCATTAACCCAAATATTTTTATTAGGGCCCTCTACTGTGTGCGTCGAGCTCGGTCCCGTCTGATCAGACAACCAGGGCATAAGCCCAAATACAATCAGGCACGAAGCCCAAACATATCCATAGAGAGAGAGAGACAGAGAGAAAGAGGGAGATAGAAAGGGGGAGGTAGAAGGAGGGAGGTAGAACCGGTCATAACAGACCCATATGCTAAACCGCATGAAATCCCGAGGGTATCACTTCCCGCTCGAACCAACCGGTCAACAGCCCCACAGTAGACTTTATTATAATTCGTTATTCTCATTTATGCATAAAGAGTTTTGCCATACGTTAATATCAAACAGATTGTGTGGATTTAATATCTTATTTTCAAATCCGGGCCTCCAGCCCTCAAGTCACCACACGAACCACAGAATCATATCTCATATTATTTAATCACAACAAACAAATCATGTCCAACTGGCATGTCTTATCACATAGGCACACGATTCACATCGGACAACAGGTCACATAATCAGGCACACCACATCATAGGTATCATCAATATAATACACTTTGCAAATAGCAACATCAGCACAACAGGTATACACACATACAGCATTCAGTGCCAAACAAATATTACCACATTGCATAACATGTTAATTAACCGAGTATTGTAGGCAGTAATGCATACAAGGGTTTATATGTCCTCACCTGAATCGTTAGAAACATATTGGAAGATCGACCATCTCCTACCTCCTGGTTCCTATATTTGTAACCCAAGCACAATCACATATACAAATCCATGAGACAATGAGATAGATGCATGCCATGCACTAGCTAACTTACTTTAATGTTAACAATCTTTTCACGTTTCCAAAACCAAATAATCAATTTTATATAAAGCAGTAGTGGCAAATTGAAAAGCTATTATAAAATTCAGAGGCATAAATTTTAGCTTCAAGGGCGTAAAGCCAAATTCCAAAAATCAACATGAATTGCTTTCTTGGAAAAAAAATATCCTGTGACCCTCTTTTTTTGGAAAACCTGTGTTACTTAGGGAAGTCTAGATACATTATTCGGCTTCAACAATGAAAATCCACTTCATAGAAACCAAGTTCAAGGAGACATCAAGTGTACATTTCATGAATGCCACGAAAACCTCAAGTTTGGGAACCATGCACTGATGCCGCAAACCTTAGTCTATCACAATTCAATCACGTGAATAAGCCCTTTGTGAAACCAGTTGACTTTGAAACAAAAATATATAATTATTGATCAGTTGCTAAAACGTGCCCATGGCCTAGCATAACTACATGGATAAAATAATGATTTAATAAAAACAAGTTCACACGCAATGCTCTGATGCGGCCTGATGCACTCCACAACACAAAGTCAATGTGCATCCACAAGATTAAACACCAATGTATCATGTATCAGGCATTAAATCACGGGTTCCATCACCACCAAAGAGACACACACATATACTTATATTCTTTTAGTCAAACCCTTGAGTTCAAACCCACTACAAGCCCACTATCCGAAAATGATCAAACCCGTATCCTAACCAGCGTGATTCAGCAGAGGATTAAAATCCCAAAACTCAAAAAAAAATTCCACTATAGTGTTAGGCTATATTTAACTCAAAACACGTTTCCACTCTTCTGGGCAGCAAAGATTAGTATGCAATTGAGCATGGAAATTGGAGCTAAGATCATTGGAATTTACGTGAAATGCACAAGTGCCAACCCCAAAATTAAAATGAATATGTTCAACCGCCCAGAAGACTAGCTTCTTGGCAGCACCGTTTAAATCCAAATTTAATTATGAAAGCCAAACCCATTAATGTTATTATTGTTGCTTAGTTTATTGAACACTCAACCAAATTCTATGTTTTAAACTCAGTAGCTTACCGAGTGCTGCAACCATAAACCATGAGTATTAAAACCTCAAAGACCAATCACGAGGCCATGACCTCCAGCAACCAAGGAGCACGCCTCACTCGGATCCGACGGCGGCATCGAACCGAGCCCAACCCCCAAAGTGCTATCACAAAAACACCAAGATACATCACCACCCACACCCGCTCTTCTCTTCTCTTTGCAAAGTATCACCAAAAGATAACGGCGGCGACGATAGTTCTATGGGCTGCGACTTCCAGTGAGAAAGAGATAGGAAGAGTGATGTGAGGAAGAGAGAAAGAGGGTTAGTGGAGAGAAAGAAATTTGAAAGCAAGTGGAGAATTGAGTGGCTGTGGCAAAGTGAATACGGAGGGATAAGAAGTAGGTTTTCTTTTCTATTTATTTTTTTTTTCAAAACGACGTCGTTTTGACCCTCTTCACTTGAGCATGGCCAAAACACAACATCTTGAGCTAAACTACGTAGTATCAGCTATTACTACACCAATTGCTTGTGTTCTACTAAATATACTTTATTTCCCAAAGAAATTCCAACCAAAGAATAAGTTTCAAGAACTGAATAATGGCGAATAGTCAAAATTCTATAAAAACTGTATCTCACAAGTTCAGGTTAAAATAATAATAATAATAATAATTCTTTTCGCCAAAAAAAAAAAATCTTAGATAATCTCCAGTGGATCAAAATTGAAAATTAATCCCATAAAAAAAAATTTCATAAGTAATAATACCGAAAATTCGGGGCGTTACATATTCTCATTCTTCTTTAAGGACCCACTTTACTATGCTGTGGTGGAGTATTAGGTACATGTACTATACAATCAACGGTCCAAAGATGGGTTCGTGACCGTGAACTAATAAAATGGGGAGATTTTATGATAATTTTTTTTTCTGGCTTGATGCACACAAGTACTGCTGCATGTAAAATACCATTTTCTCAAACAGTAATATTTCATCAATGGTCCTGCAATCAATTGTCAATGTTGCCCCAGATCTATTTGGGTTTATTTTCAATGATATACATTATCCATTGAAGAAATATACCAGCATTGTCTAGACATATAGTTTTGTAACATAAGCAGGGACATATACCCGCAAGTGGCTTAATCATCAAATAAGTGCGCACAATGCCAACTTGCATCACACAGTAGACCATCTAGTCGATGCATCGTAAAAATTACCTAGATGGTCAACACGGCGGATTTATCAGTCCGCGTTCATATCCCAGAATTAATCCCAAACTTGCTGGTCTAGGCCAATCTCATCTTAGGAAGGCCGTATTATTAATTTCGCAGCAAACAAATACATTGAATTTCATTGATTTTAAAAACTTCTGGTTTTTCAATGAATGACCAAATAAATTTTGTGCATCATTATTGATCCGGAATGGCCCAACCGGTCATGCCAACAATAAATTCATGAACCAACTTCAAGTTAGTTCCAGCTTCAGGCTGCTATTTATGTGCCAGCTTCAGGCTGGATATGATAACTTAGAAAAATTATTTACCAGTTTTTGGCTGGGGCGTACTAGCTATAAATTACATATTTATTAGCCAAATTCTAGTTGGTCTTAGCTTCGGGCTGTGCAAACTGTGTATTTAAACACTTAAAAATTGCTAGCTATAGGCTAGTGCATTCCAGCTTCTGGCTGGATATGGTAAGTTTAATATCTTAGATTGCTAGCTTCAGGCTGCAATATATGTGCCAATTTTAGGCTTATATCTGCCACTCATGTCGGAAAAGATCAGAATTATTGAGCAAACTTTTTCAAAAGAAACTTTGGAGTTTTGTGAAACCAAAAAATCTTCAGGATCTTTTCGGAGATAAGTAAAAGGGTCCACATTTGAAATACTGACACCTGGCTGTCTAAGCTCAAACTATAAGAAGGGGAGGCGGTTGAGACAGGAAGATGCAGAAAACTCAGAAAAATCAACAAGACAAGAAAAATGCCTTCCCCAGCTACTGTTTTCTTTATTGAGGGTGCCTCTTTAGGAAGAAGAAATAGGTTAGCTTATAGCATGGTGAATGAGCAGCAAGAGGAATTACCGAATGATCTGGCGAGAATTCCTCGTTTAGTGTTTGTTGATGAACTATATTCATCTAGGTTCTTTGTAACTCCTATGGAAGAAACATTCTTCCTAGAGGACCAAAGCAATCTAAGGGCTTCCTTTTATGGCTCGGCTAACTCACTAGAGCCTTCATGTCAAATTTTAAATCAAAGCAGTTATTATCAGGTTTCCATGATGGCTCGGAGCGTCCCAAGGGTGACTGGGTTACCACCTACATGGCCTAAGGTACGACTTTTACTGTGGAATTGCAGGGGTGTAGCAAGAAGGTCTCAAGACTTTGTGCGTACCTTAAGGGATCTGAAGAATCAGTACAAGCCTAGCATGGTACTGATTACTGAGACTTTGTGGCAAGCAGGAGAAAATCATGGCGTAATCCCACTCCGTTTTCCTGCAACGAATCGGTTTGAGATACCTGGAGAAAACAACATGGGTGGTATGTGGTTCTCCTGGAACGACAGTGTTAGGGTCAACATTAATGGTGAGGCTTAGAGTTTCAGGGTTAATGTTGAACCCAACAGATAGATTACTGTCTAAACATATGTATGAGAACCATTCTTCTTTGAATGTTCTCCAGTTATGGATCCGTTTATGCAATAATAATATGCATGTTTGCTTTGAGCCTTTTCCATTTATTATCTCATTTACGCCCACAGGCACAAATAATTATACAGTCCTATTCGCTTCAGAGAATAGATCAGAGTCAATTCATCGGGATCCATAATAATTCATTTTATTACTAGGAGTGTCTGTACTCTTCAAGAGTATATGCTCTTTCAGAGCGTAAATATACGATCTTCTAGATCATATTTAAAACATGCGTTCTTTAGGAACATATTCGAATTTATGCTCTTTTGAAGCGTGTTAATCTTTTTCTCATTTCGAGATATCATAGTATGTTATATTGACATCCACACATATAATTCTCCCCCTGTGGATGTCAATTTTGCATTGTCTTCGAGACTAACGCTTGAGGCATTATTCTAGAAACAATTATAAAGTACTGAAAAGTAAATAAAATAAAATGCAATGCGTAATAATTTAAACTGAGCATAAAATAAATTGAATATAAAATGAATTTAAACGAACCCAATAAAATCGTAAAGAAATTAAAACGAGAAATTAAATACAATGGGCCTTATATGAGCCCAATTAAAATGTAAAGAACAGAATATTAAAATATAATGGGCCTAATATGAGCCCAAGCTTAATATAAATGAAAAACAATAAAATAAATACAATAGCCTTCCGGGCTTGCTGGGAAAAATCCCGAGACACTGAATTTCGGCCAAACACTTTCGGGCTTGCCGGGAAAAACCCAAGGTATCGGCTTCCAGCCAAACACTTCTGGGCTTGCCGGGAAAATCCCGAGATGCTAAAATTTCGGCAAAATAAATTTTTTTTTTTTTTTCTTTTCTCTTCCCTCTTTTCTAACTTTCTCTCATTTTCTTTTTTTTTTTTCTTTTTTTTTTCTCTTTTCTCTTCCCTCTTTTCTTTCTTTCTCTCTTTTTTTTTTTAAGGACCCGGGCTGTGAACAGTACCGGCCCAGGTATAAGTCCAGGCCAAAACCCAGGCCAGCCAGTGCCCGGCCCAAACCAACCCAGATCAAGAGGCCCGCGGGTCAAAACTTGACCCGAATTCATGACCCGACCAAAACTGGGTCATCTTCTTCATAACCAGGCCGCGATTTGCAGAGGCGGCGTGACGCGGTCGGCGAAGGTGAGCAGGGCGGCGCGAGGTTGAGCAGGTGTGACGGCGGTGCAGGCGACAGCCGGGATCAGGCGGTGAGGCCTGGTGGCGGTGGAGGAGAAGAGATGGATCCGACGACTCCCGTCGGGTTGGCGGCTGCGGTTGGCACAAACGGCGAGAGGAGCTGTAGCGGAGGCGTTGGCAGCGGCGACGCAGGCAGGAGACGACGAGAGGGGTGAGACGCGACAGCTGGCGACTGTTGGTGGCGTGAGGAGGAAGTGCAGACCCTACGGGTCTTGTCGGGTCATTGGGCTCGGCCGTGGACGGCGCGTCCGGCGGCAGCGGCGAAAGGGGACAGTTGCTTCGAGTTCGCACCGGCACGGGGAACTCGCCAAGGTGGGCGGTGGCGTGCACGGTGGCTCGGAGCTCCACCCAGTGAACAGTAACCAGTGGAGGCCGATGGTGCACTGGTTTTTTTTTCATTCTGCTATGTAATATTACAGTGCATTCTCAGTTGGTATGTGTTTTTTTTTTTCTTGCTCTTGGGTTTGCTCAGTTGGTCAGAATCAAATCGTGTTGATAACGTGTTATGAATATAGTGTTTCATACTGTGTTTTATGAAGAAATTGAATTTGCAGAGGAGGAAGAAGAGAAGGGGAGAGTAAGCCAGAGGAAGAGTAGAGATGGGAAGGGCACGACAGATTTCATTCATCCAAATACTCTGTTTTAGATTACAATATATACGAGGAGAAACACTGTTTTGGTAGGTATAATACATCCACCTAAAATCACGTTTTATAACAAGTTCCTTTTTTTCACAAAATTCAATAAACAAAACCAATGCCTCCTGACTCTCCAGTCTCCACCACCACGCCCTCACCAACCTCTTCAACCTATCCTCTCTTTCTTTCATAAGACCATGATTTTATAGATTATATAAAATATTTATAAAAGAAATCAAAGTATAAGAAACACAAACCCAACAGTCCTTAACAAAAATCATCATCCTCTTTTTGCCACCATAGACGACCGCCCTCCGGCGGAGCCACCACAGACACCCACTCGTCGTCTCTGTCTTCTTCCCAACCCATCGATGAAGTCGCGCCATTGTCGGTTTTGATGTCAGATGGTTGTTATTGTGGTGGTGGTGTCGAGTTTGGGTTGTGGGGATTGATGTAATTGGGTTTGGGTGAGGGATGGTGACATGAGCGATTGGTGGGCGTGGTATGGTGGTGGTGTATAGACAATGGGTTTTGGATATTGTAGGGGGTTGATGCGCTTGGGTGCTTGGTGGTTGATTTTGGTGGTCATGGTGGTGATGGCGACGCCGCCAAGTGCTAACTTCTATGGTGGTATAAAGAAAGAAGGGGTTGGAGAAGAGGGTTGAATTCTATGGTGGTAAAAAGAAAAAAGAGGTTGGAGATGATGATGAGGCTAGTGGTGGAGGTAGAGAGGGGGATTTCATGGCAGATTGATCATTCATGGAGGCAGGATGAAGAAGGGATGGAGAAGGTGGACGGCGGTGGTGCAGGTCGTGAGAGGGATTTGAGAAATTGTGTTATTCCATTTAGTTTAATTGTGACTTTTTTGGTGGAAAAAAAATCAAGAGAGAGAGTGGTGGACTTTTTTTTAGTGTATATTAGATAAATACAACTTGATAATAACTTGATTTATCCGTTATCAAACACATTTATTATTGTTTTTACAGTCCATCATAATATTTAGATGTATTTTATTTTTTTCTATAGTGTAAGCTATTAAAATAGTGGTTCATGTTAATTAATTTTTATATCATTATCTGTTTTTGGTCTATTTATATCATTGTCATTATCCGTAATCACACAAATTATTTTTTTAACTTTTTTTTATCATTATCTGGTTATTAAGAAAAAAAAATTTCATAATTGTGTTCTTCCATTTAATTTAGTTGTGATTGGCAGTTGGTTTTTCTTGTTTAAAAAAATTCTGATAAAGCCTTATAATTTGGGTTTTTAGATATGGGAATATTTCCAGCCATTTAACTCTTTGGTTAGACCATGGGAGAAGCTGAGTGGAGCCCATGTTTGACACGTCGATGTCACAACAACGTCGTATAGCGGTGAAACGACGTCGTTTTGAGTAACGAGCAACTTTCCAATTTCGGGCAGCATCCACGTCAGCACATACCCGGCCCGAGGCCCGTAACTAAACTGCCCACGAAAATTTCAGGTATATAAATATCTCGACAAAAAAGTTTGGGTACATGATTGTCTCAAACCATGAAATATAGGTACCATCCCTACCAAAAACCCAATTAGTTATTGATTTTTGTTGAATCCAAATATGGTAATACTTTTGTTGAATCATTACCAAATTAGTTCAAATTGATTTAGTTATTAACTTTGGTTGAATCCAAATATGGTAATGATTTAAACTAGTTCAAAAATATTTATATATATTGGCCATTGACTTTGTTTATTACTCTCACAATCATATTCCATATACAAATAAATTCTATTATACATAGTTTCTTGCATTATTACTATAAATTGAAAGATTTATACTAAGGGGGACATTATTAAAAATATTTCACTCCTATCTGACCATATATAGTAAAACAGAAAATACAAATCACTTCACCTTTGGCTATCAAAATATTTACACAAAAAAGTTTAGGACAATAAATGCTCCATGTAGACATTGGATTGAAATATCTATCTATTATAGAAGCTTCATATTGTGGGCAAAATGATTAGATTCTAAAATCAAACAGAAGAATGCCAAGAAATTCGTGGTAAATCAATTAGCAAGTCAACAATCAACATTATTCACATCAAAGGCAGTTATAGATTTCACACCCATGACCTTTAAGAGCGACTTTACTCTAAATATGAGAAATGTAGCTTACAGGATACCAAGAATTGAGCCAACAATAAGGGCAATTGAGGCTGAAGGGATATGTCTCTTTCTTTCTTTGTTTGACCTTAGTACATTTGCTCTCATACCCGGAAGAAGTAACATCATGAGGATTAGTATCTTTCCTTCCATTTTTTAATGGCAAATAGGTTTTCATTGCCTCTAGCATGTTATCATCCGAGGAGTTCCTGCAATATCTTTCTTTGGAGTGTTCTCTACGTTCTTAAACACATTGTCAGGAGTGAGAAACTCTCCCATTTTGCTAGCTTCGTTTGAATCCTTTTCCAAATTGTCATGGTTTTGTGCTTCATCACCAACTCTGGAAAAGCAGCAAATGAAGTTGTTATGCTGACTAATGGAAATATTGTAATATTTGATGCTTGATTGAATATGGTAATTAAAACTCTAACAGCAACAATCTTCGCATGAGCACAATGAAAAGGAAAAAACAGTTTCAATATCATAATTTGCATTCAAAAATCACTTATTAGAAAAACATAAGATTAATTCATTAATTAGTATGTACTACAAATAATTAATATTATAAGATGGTGATATTTTAATAGAATTTTAAGTAACAGAACTTTATAAACTGATATAAGGTAGGGGTTATGAAAGTGAACATAGGTGGCCAATGAAATCTAAGTCAATATGGGAAGCAATGGGATCCGCAACTAAAGCCATTGTTGCAGGCAGTGCTATTTGCAATTACCTCTGAATCAAGATATTAACTGGAAAAGTATTCAAATAGAGTTAATGAATGAATTGTTTCCTTTTTCTTCAATTTACATAATGTAATTTTTTCGTTTGATGCCTAACCCACAAAGAATATAATTCTTTAAACATGCTCTCATGAGAAAGAAGTACGATACTGATTAGCATGAAATGTAACAAAATTCCAAATCTAACAAACTGAAAATCTTCATCTCAATCTATTAGAATATTGGAACTAAGCCGAGAACAACTTTTTGGAGGTGCAAATAGAGGCCAACCTCCACAGGCCAAACTAGGGTATGTAGTATAGCAGTATTATCATACATTGCATGTTTGAAAAAAACAAAAAGTTGAATTTTCCGTTTACTCTCTGTGGGCGGCACAATAACAAACTCAGCCATGATACCAGATGCTGGACAATCTTGATCTTACTGGATGTTCTGAAGTTGGGGTTTCTTATTTTGGTACGTAGTGTTTTATGGCTCAAGAACTAAGTTCCTTCAACATGTGAAAATATATAGTAAAGAATACAATAGAGAGCACTAATGAGAGGAGAGAATATCATGGAGAAGTTAGTAGAGTTAATTCCAATTGTCAACAATTATGAAGGACATCAAGAATCAATGATTCAAATTAGTTTAAAATTATTCCACTAATTGGTCATTAACTTTATTTATTTACTTTGACAATCCTATTCTCCCTACAAATTCTATTATAAATTCATTTCTTGCATTAATAGTATAAACTGAACGACGGTCCTCAATTTTGTACCTTGTAAATTCGACCACTTTATGTACTAAATATGCTAGTGCGTTTTTTTTTTTGTCAAAGCAGAAAGGATAATATAGAGACACATAAATACACACTTTTCTCTTGTAATGTCATACATTCTCTTGTCTTCGACCATTCTTATATTTTTTGGGCTTATGCGGATGGTATCAATGAGATATTGATTGTGAGAAGATCAATTATGGGAAGACAACTCATTTTCAACTCATTTATCTTATTGGTTGTTGACTTTTGCCTTTTGAGAATTAGTTATTGACTTTTGTTGAATCCAAATATGGTAATAATTTTGTTGAATCAATACCATATTAGTTCAAAATGATTTAGTTATATTGAGTCCAAATATGGTAATGATTTTGTTGAATCATTACAAATTTATCCAAACATGATGATGACTTGTGTTGAATCCAAATATGGTAATGATTCAAATTAGTTCAATTTTTTTAATAAATTGGTTTTTTATTTTGTTTATTTACTCTGACAATCCTATTCTCTACATAAATAGATTCTATTATAAATCCGTTTCCTACATTATTACTATAAATTGAAAGACGGTCTTTAATTTTGTATCTTATAAAATTTGACCACTCCTAAATACTACATATGCTAGTGTGCTTTTTTAAAGCTCGAGGGACATATTAGTATGTACTTAGGTTTGAAGTACTATTTCTTTACTTATGAGAGTATTCTCCCAACAAGCAATCAAAAGAGAAAAATTAAAACTGCTTAAAGGTTGGTGCTCGTCTAGTCTGGTGTAGTTAAGTTAAGCTTTCCAAATTTTTGTGCATCAAAATGGTGGTTTTGATGCTTTTGAGAACCACTCTCCAATCAAATGCCTAATTCTCCAAACTCAAGAACCAGGATTCTTGAATTGTTTAAGAGTATATAGCCTTGACATGGGAAAGTTTTGGTCCGAAGAAAAGAGTGGGGCGTTACTTGGCTACTGTAAAATTAGCATGCGACAGCTACGTGCTTAGAATGAGCTGATGGTGATTCTAGAAAAATCTTTTCGTTTTAGAATATTAGATGAGGAAATCATTATGCAATGTCACTTGCTTACCTTAATTAACTAAAGGTGCCATTTTTTCTTTTCATCTTTGTACTTTTTTAATTAGAGTTTCCCTGCCCTAAAAAAAAAATTAGAGTTTTTCTATTTTGTTTGATTCACCACGAATGACTTGGTGCACCAATACAGTCCA
Organism: Turnera subulata; assembly: GCA_028386065.3. Taxonomy (NCBI): domain Eukaryota; kingdom Viridiplantae; phylum Streptophyta; class Magnoliopsida; order Malpighiales; family Passifloraceae; genus Turnera; species Turnera subulata. Next base: position 242,070 of record JAKUCV010003272.1, on the reverse strand, counting down.
CGTAGTCTTTGACCATTCTTATATTTATCTGCGTTTATGCCGATGGTACCAATAGGATATTGGTTGTGAGAAGATCAAATCGTGGGAAGATAACTCACCTTAGTCCATATATAGTCCTTATGCTTTCAAATTCTAAATTTTTTTAAAAAATTAAAATTCAAGTCTTCAAATGTGATGAATAGAAATTAAAAAATGAGTATTTCCTGCATCATTCAAATTTCAAAAATCATCAGTTTATATCATTGACTCTTGGTGGATCTAACCTTAGCAACATGTACTGTAGTAAAATCTATTTGCTAACTAGAATGCATTGAGTCACCATCTAAATGACATTATTGGCTTTAGTTGAATATGGTAAAATAAATTTAATTTTGAATGTAAAACTGATAGAAATAAATTTCGAATCATATCACTTGAATGGATATATATGTACGAGGGGTCCCAATCTTAGAAAGTAATCACCAATTTCTTCCATATGTTGTTTGCTCTTGCCTTTCGAGAATTAATTATTGACTTTGGTTGAATCTAAATATGGTAATAGTTTTGTTGAATCATTACTATATTAATTCAAAATAATTTAGTTATTAACTTTTGTTCAATCCAAATATGGTAATAATTTTTGTTGAATCCAAATATGGTGACGGTTCAAATTAGTTCAAAAATTTTCCATAAATTGTTCATTAACTTTGTTTATTTACTCTGACAATCCTATTCTCTGTACAAATAAATTGTATTATAAATCCGTTTTTTTGCATTATTACTATAAATTGACAAGCGGTCTTCAATTGTTTATCTTGTAAAATTCAACCACTCTTAAGTACTATATATGCTGTGCTACTGTGGTTTTACAAAACAGGAACGATAGTAGAGAGAGTGATGCATTGCTTAATTATTCTACAATTAGCATGTGACGACCATGTGCTTGAATGAGCCATGTCATGGTGATTACTGAAAATCTGTGTATTTTAGATCATTTGGTGAGAAAATGATGATGCCATGTCACTCAGCTTACCTTAATTAACTATATGTGCCATCTTACTTTTTCTTTTCGCATTTGTTCTTTTTTAATTCAAATTTTCCTATTTTGTTTGATGCACCACTCACCAAGAATCACCTGGTGCATCAATATAGTCTACCTAGTCTTTGACCATTCTTATATTTGTTTGTGCTTATAACAATGGTACAAATTAGATATTGGCTGTTAGAAGATCAAATTATGAGATGACAACTCATTTTAGTCCATATATAGTCCTTGATGCTTTCAAATTCCAAGTCTTTTTTTTTTTAAGAACTTGAAATTCCAAATCTTGAAATGTGATGAATAGAAATAAAAAAATGACTATTTACTACGTCAAATTTCAGAAAGTAAATTATCAACTTATATCATTGACTCTTGGTGGATCTAATGCTAGCAACATGTGATATAGTTGAATCTATTTATTAAATAAATTGCATTGAGTTACTAGCTAAATGACACCATTGTTGGCTTCAGTTGAATATGGTAAAATAAATTTAATTCAAAACGTAAAACTGATGCAAACAAATTTTTAATCATATCACTTGAATGGATATATCTAGCAATATAACAAAGTAATCATCAATTTATCCCACAGTTCATTGAATTTTTCCTTTTGAGAATTATTCATTTGACTTTGTTTATTTACTATGACAATCCTATTCTTGTATAAATAAATTCTATTATAAATCCATTTCATGCATTATTACTAAAAATTGAAAGGCGGTCTTCAAATTTGTACCTTGCTAAATTCGACCACACCTAAGTACTACGTATGCTACTGTACCTTTTTAAAGCATGAAGGATAATAGAGAGACACATAAATACTTACTTTTCTTGTGTTTTACATTTTCTTCTAGGATTCAGGTTAGAAATACTATTTATTTGCTTGTAATAGTATTCCCGCAATAAGCAATCAAAAAAGAAAAATTCCTTCTGCTTTACACTTTGGAGGTATTAATTAAAACTGTGACGAGTTTCCAATGCTACTCAAAGGTTGGTGCTCCTCTAACTTAGCGTAGTTAAGTTAAGCGTCCCAAGTTTTGTGCATCATAAGGATGGTTTTGATGCTTTTGAGAACCACCCTCCTGTTATATTATGGTGCTTTTTATTTGCTATCCGCATCTATTGGAAGTTGCTTTGGAGAAGGTGTGGAGCTCTATATAAGTAACACCCCCTTACTTTTATGTATTCCAAACTTTGTAATACATACTCTTCTCTTAATATAAAGAGCAGGCCACAATAATGGTATTCCAGAGACGTATGTAATTATTGGCCGAACTCCGTTATCAAGTTTCAGGTTTGTTCGTTCCTTATCTCTTTTATTATTCTGTCGATTACTTTTCTGTTGTGCATTGGTGATAAAATATTCAATATTTATTTGTTGGGTATAGATTATGAATTATTTGTTTAATTCACTAGTTGTTTGTCGTAGTGGGAAAATTACCCGAGTTTTCCCCAACAAATGTTAGCGCAGCCGAAGGTTCATCCTTAAGGTTACTTGTTGAAATATTGAATTATTGAATACTATCTTTTGATTTTGTAATGATGGAAAAAAGCATACTGGAGAGATGACTTCCACGTCCAAATGGTCGAGGCTTCCAATATCTAATTTGAAACTTGTTGTGGAGATATTTAATGGTACGGGTCATTTTAGTATGTGGCAGTGTGATGTTCATGACTCATTGTTCTAGCAAGGCCTTGATATTGATATTAAAGATAAGAAGCCTGATGATATCAGTGACAAGGATTGGGCCGACATTAACAAGTTGGCATGAGGGATAATTCGATCGTGTCTGTCCAGAGAGCAGAAGTATGCATTCAGAAATGAGATTTCTGTACACAAACAGTGGAAGGTATTGAAAGACACTTCCTTAAAGAAGAGTGGTCAGAATAAGCTTCCAATGGAGAAGAGATTATTCCGATTTGAGTATCGACCATGTACTACTATGAATGAACACATCACTTTGTTTTAAAAGTTAGTTGCAGATTTGTTCAATTTAGATGCTATGTTTGAAGATGAAGATTTGGATTTAATGTTGTTATCATCTCTTCCCGATGAATTTAAGCACTTGGAGACTAGGCTACTTCATAGGAAGGAGAATGTTTCATTGGATGTTGTATGTTCAGCTTTGTATAGTCATGAGTTAAGACAACAGGATAAAGTGAGGAAAAAAGCAAATGCGGAAGATGAAGCTTTAGTGGCAAGAGGTCGACAATAGAGCCAATCGAAAGGGAGAAGAGGAAGGTCCAAGTCAATAAGCAAAATTATCAAAGATGAGTGCGCTTTTTGTCATGAGAAAGGGCATTGGAAGGAAGACTGCCCGAAGTTGAAGAAGAAAGGGAAGACTCCACAAGATGCAAACATTGTTGAATGTAAAAGTGATGTGGAGTCATACATCTGCTTGGTTATTTCACCTTCAACATCACAAGTAGATGAGTAGATTCTGGATTCAGGTTGCACCTACCATATGTGTGCCATCTGGGAATGGTTCTTTGACTTCAAAGATCTCAATGAAGGGGTTGTTTATATGGCAATGAAAACCCATGTAAAATAGCTGGGAAAGGTTCAATCAAGCTGCAAAATTATGACAGATCCACCAAAATTTTGAGAGATATTCGATACGCTCCACAGTTAAAGAAGAATCTCATCTCTTTGGGGACTTTAGAATCAAAAGGCCTAGTTATTACTATGCAAAATGGAATTCTTAAAGCAACATCAGAAACATTAGTGATGTTAAAAGGTGTGAAGAGGAATAATTTGTATTACTACCAAGGTAGGACAATAGTTAGAACAGTAGCAGCAGTAACTTCTAGAAGCAAGAAGGATGCAAAGGTAACAAAGCTATGGCATATGCATTTGGGACATGCTGGTGAAAAATCCTTGTAAGTTCTTGCCAAGTAGGGATTGCTGAAAGCTACAAAGACTTGCATATTAGAGTTTTGTGATCATTGTGTTTTAGGAAAGCAACAAAGTGTGAAGTTTGGCCCTGTTATCCGTAATACCAAGGGGATTCTTGACTATCTGCATTCAAATATGTGGGGCCTACCAAGACACAGTCACTTGGAGGGAGACATTTTTTTGTCATTTTTATTGATGACTTTTCTAGAAGAGTATGGATGTTTACAATGAAGAAGAAGGATGAAGTGCTTGGGATTTTTTTTTAAAGTGGAAAGCTCAGATTGAAAACCATATAGGAAGGAAGATTAAAATTCTGCGAACAGACAATGGTAGAGAGTATACGAGTGATCCTTTCCTGAAGGTATGCCAAGAATATGGCATAATTCAGCACTTCACAATTAGGAAAACACCATAATAGAATGGGGTGTCAGAGTGTATGAACAAGACATTAGTGAAGAAAGTTCGATGTATGTTGTCTAATGCTGGGTTAGGCAGAAATTTTTGGGCTGAGGCTGTGACATATGCACAACATCTTGTTAATCGGTTGCCATCATCGGCTTTAGGTGACAAGACCCCTTTAGAGGTATGGTCAGGTAAACCTGCTACTGATTATGATTCATTATGTGTGTTTGGTTCTACTGCATATTATCATGTGAATGAATCAAATTTAGACCCACGAGCAAAGAAGGCTTTATTTATAGGCCTCAATACTGGAGTCAGAGGAAACCGTTTATGTTGTCTAGAGGCAAAGAAGACTATCATCAGCAGAGATATTACCTTTGATGAATCAGCCTTGTTGACTAAGGTAAATCCAGAAGAAACTGATGGTACTTCACAGCAGGTGGAGTGTATTTCAAAGAAGGTGGAGTTTGAGCATACCAAGGTGATTCCAGCAATGAGCACCAGTAGTGATTCTTCATTGATAGAAGGAGAGTCAGATGAAGAGGAGATTCCGACCCAAGAACCTTCACAACAGATGGATTCAATTGCCTTACAAAGAACCAGACGAGAAATGTGAAAACTAGAACATCTTATTGAAATGGTGGCCTATGCACTTCCAATCATTGATGATGTTCCTTCTACTTTTTCAGAAGCCATTCGAAGTTCTGAAAGTAGCAGATGGAAAGATACATCTCCTGAGAAGAACAAGACATGGAAGTTGACACAACTTCTAAAGGGAAAAGAAGGCAATTGGATGCAAATGGGTATTTGCTAAAAAGGAAAATTTTTTTGACAAGATTAATGTTCGCTACAAGGGAATATTGGTGGCTAAAGGCTACGGTCAGAAGGACAGAATTGATTGTAATGAGGTATTTTCTCCAGTTGTTAAACATTTCTCTATTAGAATTTTGTTGACCTTGGTAGGACAGTTGAAATTTAGAGCTAGCTTAACTTGATGTGAAGACCGCATAGTTAAATTTAGAGCTAGCTCAACTTGATGTGAAGACCGCATTCTTACACGGTGACTTACAGGAGAAAATCTATATGTCTCAGCTAAATGGATACAAAGCTATTGGCAAAGAAAAGTGGGTGTATAAACTACACAAGTTGTTGTACGTTTGAAGCAATCGCCAAGAGAGTGGTACAAACAATTTGACAAGTTTATGATGGATCAAAAATATACAAAAAGCAAATACGACCATTGTATGTATTTGAGCAGATTTCATGACGGATCCTACATCTACCTACTCTTAAAGCTAATGAAAAATGTTGTAACATGGAAAACTATATATAGTACTCGATATAGAGAGAAGTAGTAACATTTGGATCTTTTGAAAAGATTATGTCACCAAAGTGCAGATCAAGTCCCAGAAACATAACTAGCGAGTGGATGATTACAGAAACCGACTTTGTCTGTCTCCTGAAGTACAAGGAATCATCATCTTTCAAGAAAACGATCTGCCATCCAAAATAAACAGCTCTGCTGGAGTCCTGTCCTCTAAAGTGCATAAGGCACCAAATCTGCTTATGATTCTTGCTATTTACTTAATAGCTTAAACTACTAGTTTGAGTTAGTCATTAAAAAAAAATAATAATGTGATAGTTCAAGTGCAAAAGATGGCTTTCTTCGTGAAAGAGATCTCCCTCCTACCAGGCATTAATAAACTTTGAAAATGTTTTTTCTCATTAATTAATCATGTAAGTTCAATCGAGCTATAACAGCTTATTTGTATGTATCTGTTTGGTCCAGAAATTGAGTCGATCAAAGGGTGATATATAATAAGTATACCTAATAAATCTCAGTATAATATTATATAGTACATGGAACATCTGGACAGTGTAGTTTCTGGAAAAGGTCCACACGTGATGATGATACAAATACAAACATGTGAAGTATGACGGCAAAACAGGATCATACCTAGCTGAAGGCCAAAAATTAAATGCATAAAACATATATAAAATGACACGAGGAATATGCCACTGTTATTACAAAAGAAATTAAATCCTTTTTGCTATATATATATAAATATATCCTAGGGCAACAATCGGCCTCTAAGGAAGCGCCAAGGTCCGGTTCCAGTTCCCATCCTGGAAAAGATAACATAACAAAGCTTTCTTTAGCTGAGACAAACACAAAATAAGGAGTACTGCTATAATATCCTAAATTCCTTTGTATTGTCCTTTTTTCCCATAATATAAACCACTAACATCAACTTAATGTGACGTGATGGCTATCCTATAATTAATGTTGTTGTTACTGCAATAGTGTCAACAACAGTCCACCAGAACATTATGAGTTGCTGTTATCTTAAGTTATTGCAAATCATGAAATGGACAATCACATTATAATATATATTTAATTAACAAGAAAATTTACCTCCATACACCGGCAAATGTGCGTAGCCCCATAAAGATGGTTAAAGCAATCCATATCCCTACAAATCCTCCGGTTTTAGAGAGGACAAAGATGGCAGCGATGCTTGCTACAGCCACAAGAACCTGAAAGCCAGAGAAAATCGGACAATGAGATTTTATATGACAAGTAATTTAGAAAAAAAAAAATAGCATGACTTGTTTTTTCAAGATTATTTTGTTCACCATCTAGGGGAATAAAACTCACCATGGAATAGGATGAATATGCAAAATCAGATGCTCCAAAATTGACTCCATCAAAAACAAAAGCTACTGAGTTGATCGGTTGAGTAGCCGCAACAAACTGATATTGGGATAAGAGCACAAATCAGCCCCATGTTGTTAACACAAAGAACTTATCAAAAGATACTACTATATAGTACTTTGTGAACTTTTGAAGATGAAAATTACCGGGATGCCTATGCTTATAATGTGAAGCACATTTGGATCTTTTGAGAAGATTATGTCCCCAAAGTGCAGACCAAGTCCCACGAATACCGCTAGACCAATTCCAAGCACCAAACTCATCTGCCCCAAAAAGGGTTAAATTGATTCAGGGTTTTCATATTTTTATCAAAAAAATTGTGACGGGCCTAAATCAATAGCGAGACAAATATAACATTTCTCACATGAAACGTCATATTGGCATACCTGTAATACCCGTGTTGCAGCTGATGTTGCCTTCTGGTAGTCCTTTTCAGCAAATGCACAAGCAATAATTGCCTAGATAAAAGGGAGAAAGAAATCATCAATATTTGGCAACTGGAAACAAAATAGACATTTAGAAGCAGATTATCAGGGAGGTGATTTGTTCAAAGTCTAAGGTTGTTTCTTTTCTTCTTTTTTTTTTTTTGTGACAAAATGATGTAACTTGGTGATTACAACAAAGCATACTGATTAGTTCCTGAACAAGTTTGTAAAAGTAATGTTACCTGACCAGCAACAGCCAATCCATCAGCAAGAAGTGATGATGTTAACCAAACTTGTAGACAAATCTGGAACGCAGCCATAGTTGTTGAACCCAGCCGTGCAGCCCTAGAAGCTGCAAGAGTCACGCATATTGTTGCCGCTATGACTCGTGCTAACAACAGAAAACCTGAATTCCAGCAGAGAAACAATGTAAGCAAATGTAACCAGAGGAAGAGTTTGATCAATGAGTACAAAGATATATGTAAACTTCTATACCGTTTTTGAGAAACCGACCAAACTGCAACTCGTTGAGACTCGGAGGTAAGAGGTCAACTTTTTTCATCAGCCTCCACAGCAGTATCAAAGAAATCAAGTACCTGAAAGGATTATATATATATAAATCAGTGTCAAATTCCATGGAACCGATATTGCACTAGAGTAGGACTTAGAAATTAATGCCACAAGGTAACAGCAAATGTTGGTACTCACTGTGAAAGGACATGCGCAATGGCTGCACCACTAACACCCAACCGGCAGACAAAGATGAAAATCGGGTCCAAGACAATATTTGTTAAGTCTCCTATAACTATCGTAGAGAAATTTGAAAAGGGGTTAGTTCAAAAGCCCTGATTTTCGAGAAAGAAATTAAATTAAGTTGAACTTCTCATACCAGTGGCATATAGAGGTGTTTTTGTATCTTTAAAGCCTCGGAAGACCCCTTGCATGGCCAAAGAAAGAAGAACTGCAGGAGATCCCAGTGCCCTTAACGTCAAGTACTTCCTTGCCGGGGTCAACATTGGAGAATTCTGTTCAAGAAAACAGATAGGAAAATGATGAGGACCATTTCACAAGATATAGAAAACAGATTTCAGATATCAAATTAGCAGACAATCATGATGAACTGGGGAAAATAAGGATTGATTATCCAATAAAGCCAAATCAAATTCAGCTGATTTTGTATTAAAGAACTTACAGATTTCACACCCATAATACTGAGGAGAGGTTTTGCTCCAAAAATAAGGAATATAGCTTGCACCAGTCCAAGAACACCACCAACAATTAGTGCTGTCGATGCAGAAGGGATGTGACGCCTTCCCTTGCTTTGTTTGCTCTTGATACTTTTGCTATCGTTAACGGAGGTAGCCTTGCATGCACTTGCCTTACAATCTTATGCAGAAACAACACAAATCGCGTTCAGAAAAGTAATCCTCATATCAGAATTTGGATGTCTGATACAAAGTGAAATGGTCTAAGTTCGGCTGGGATAATCTTCTAATATAAGAAATAACGTGAAATGCTCTATTAGTCTTGCTAGCACTTTGAATATCAGAGCCAAAGAGGAGATTAATACCATCATCTAGTATTGGATCTTTCTTCTCATTGTTTGTGGCTGAACCATTTTCCAACTTCTCAAGCATTTCATCTTCGGTCAGTTCTTTCATGTCGACAGTTCTTGAAGAATCCTTCTCCAAGCTTTCACATTTTGGTGGCTCATTGCTCACTTTGTGAGCAGTATCTTCCTCAGCTACAAAAGAAGTCGTTATGCTGACCAATGGGAATATGGTAACCTTTGATGCTTGGTTGAAAATGGCTATAGCCACTCCTACAGCGGCTATCTCGACCGGCCCTGTGTAGAAGAGGAAGAAAATCATCCATCAATATGCACTTTATCGGTTGATCTACCTCAGTATTATAGAATCCAGATGTATATACTCTTCATATAACTTAATATAGTGTAGATAAACTAGCTTTACATGATTTTCTTTTTTGGAGAAGGAAATGCAAAGTAATAAGGATAATGGATCAATACTATCCACAAGAGGATCGAAGGAAGATCTTTAGATTTGGCTTAATATTCTAGGAACAGGAAGGCATCTGATATCTTGAGTCGGGGATAAAAATCAAGTAATTCTGGCAGCAGTTCGTTTTTAATTGTTTTTGGGAGATAAAAAAATGCAGCACATTATCATATTCCCCACTGTGAGCATTTGTATATGCATGCATGAATCTCGACAAGTTGGATAGAAGACAAGGTAGAAGCTGATACGTACAACAAGAGAAGTGCCAGGACAGGAAACAAACCTAGGCGGCCTATGAATGCTGTGTCAATGAGGGACGCAATGGGATCAGCAGCCAAAGCCATTGCCGCTGGAAGTGCAATCCTAATTATCTCCGAACCAAGTTCATCCTTCTTAAAAACAAGTCTGGAAGTTGTTGTAAACAACGTCAGTTTTGTTAGTAAACTCAGAATCCCCAATGCATCCTTATTCCTGACGCATTGAAGCTACAAAAAACAAAAGAATTCGCATCGTAGGGAAATATTGTACCTGGCGTCCCTGAAGAAAACAGATAGTGGTACATTCCACTTTTTCTCTGCTGCAGGCTGCAAATTAGAAGCTTCTTCAGCCATTCTGTCAAGTGTGAGACACCAGTAATAGTTCCGATTGTTCCTAGCTTGCAGATTTGATTATTAACTCAACTAAACTTGCTCGGACGCCAAAAAAAACACTTTTCAGTCCTGACAAGCTAGCAAGGCTACTGTAATCTGCAGACTGCATGATCATCAGTAGTACTTGAATTAATAAAATATAGATCACAAAAGAGCAGAAGCTTAAATTCTAAAGCACAGGTTATGTTATAAACCAAGCTATTCATGCATACGACAATGCGATGTGAAAATGAAAATTCTAAAGGGAATTTTGAACTAAGCATAAAACCAAAAATCATCCTTGTATTTTTACCAGAAAATGTGATACGATAATTGAAGAGTAGATTACAGGAATACAGAAGCCAATGATACACACTCAACGACAAGGACCCGTGAATTTATAAGCTTTGGCCTCACTTGAGTTATGGTTGAAACCTCCCCGAGTTCTTCACTGCAATAACATATGTCAATAAAGGTCTGCCTAAATGACATGCCCTGTATTCTGTGCTAATAAGAAGGCATTTATGAAGGGGACCCTTGAAAAACAAGTAGTTATACAATTTTTTTATGGTCGATTTCATCGGTCTTAACAAAAGGTTATCTCATTTTAGTCCTCCAGTACTTTTGACTCCTTTTGCCAGACTTCTGTAGGCTGCTCACCAAATACTCCTGTCTAGGTTAATCCAAGAGTTGGAGCCAAAGCCAATTAACTTAGTTTGAAACTCACAAGTCACAACACTAATCACCTCTGCTACAACTATATTTTCATTTTCATCTCGAGCTAATTACTCTCAATCTTCTTACCAAAACTTTCGAAGAACGTGATGACTGTGCATGCACAGCACACAAGAGCCTCCCTCAGATCCATGTAACCCCTGATAACAACATCATTAGTACGGGAGTGGTATATAACTCTGTTCCATGCAAAAACAAAACCACTCTCCCATCCTTGCAAACATCGAGGGATTAATATACTAAATTAATGAATTGTCCTTTTTGATGAGTGAGAAAGTGTTTTTCCTAGGACTCTTATACTAGTATATGTCCATGTCTCTTCAGATCTTCCTAACAAGGAAGATTCCTAAAAATTGGGTTCTCTTCCCCAGATAATCACTCCCATTAGTGATTCAGTTTGTGGACCAAAAAAATAACGGGAGTTCTTACAACACCAAGTGTATACTACTGTATGAATAGAATTGTTCTACATCACCAGCTGCGCTAACTGGTCGAATCTGGATTAGTCGGTCCAAGCTCCAGATCATATCATTTGGGAAACCAAAAAAAATTGTTCTACATCAAATCTTGATATTATTGTGCATGAGTGTACGTACAGATGGTTGAAATATAATCTTAAACAAAGACATCATTGAAGTATGTCAAGATCAATGTGTCAATATTTCACACCGACTTACACGCAACAGCATTCAGAACAACTAAACAAATTAAATGGCCAGACAACAACCTTAAATAAACGAATTAAGGACGGAAACGTTGTTGACTCCTAATTCCTTGGAAAGCCGTTTAGAGAAAATGGAGGATACGACCTGTATGATGATATGGTTACTGGCCAGTTAATTCGCAAATGAATATCAGACCAGTTATGGAAAACCGACAACAAGATAGTTTTTGGACAAATGAACGTTCCACCTTCGTTCAGTCGCAGAAGCTAGGTTGTCTGTACTTGGAGGGTTCAGACATGTGGACTTGACAGACAGTTTTGGCGAAATTTTAGTTGCAGAAGCGTGTCATCTGTCATTTTTAATTGCACAACCTATAATTTGAAGCGAAGGCTTCGATTCCATATTCGAAATGCATGTATTTTGGAACAAACTTCATTTGGAAGAAAAGCTTCTTGCAATCTCAAGGTGTGCATGTGTTGTGAATCAGTTACGGAATTGACACATTAAGACTTGAGAGTTATTTGATCCAGACATGGTTGAGTACTGCGCTATTAAAAATTATGTCACGCAAAAAAGTAGTAAAGATTGGCTGAACAAGAAAGTGTACCTGGAGATCGTGAACTTATGTGTGTGTCTGTGTATATTTTTCACTTTTTTTTTTTTATCTCAACTAATTAATTTAATCGTTCCAAGGGTGATGATTTCTTTTTGATAATCAACGATATTGGCGTTGGGTGTATTTTGAGTTAATCTCTTTGGAGCGAGAGATTGATTGACATAAATAATTCAACAAAGATTAGCCTGGCATGCGCACCACCTAAACTGAACAACTAAAAGTTATTGACCCTCCTCCGTTAGAGTCTGTTAAGAGATCCTTGGGTGGGTGGTAAAATTAAAAGTTATTAATTCTTTATAAAAAAATGTAAGCATATAAAATATATAAAATGGGATGGGAGGCACTTATCTCAATATTTTTCTTCTGGATTCTCTCTAAATAATGAACTATTTTGTGTGGAATCAAATAACTAGTTCATTAATCCTAGAAAGATTCTAGTACATATATATGTATCTGTAATTTTGTTATGAAATATGATTGTATATATAATTTTTGTTGCACCATATATTTACAGATGTTATTCTAGAATTTTATACTGCTTGGGTTATACATAATGGTCACTTAAAAAAAGAAATTCGATAAAAAAATTTAACTTTGTTTTCCAGTAATTTATTAGGGAATTTATAATGCAATAGCAATCTTTTGAAGTAGTGTCAACAATCTATCAGCTAACATGGTGATTTTGGTTTTAAAAAAATAATATATTTTTTATTTCTTATATTTTCTAAGAATCATTAAATTTTAATTTTACCGCCTAACGAAATTTTTAATAAAAATTCTAATTTTATAAAAATAAAGTATGCGAAGATACCTTCATCCCAATTTTTTTTTTTTAGTTCAAGTGTTTGACCAAAGATTCTGAGAAAAAGATAATCAACCCTGCCTCCTTCTATGCATAACAATTACCAGTAGTATCCAGTATGAATGTATGATGGAGTATAACTGTAGCTTAGCGTAGGTGTGAATGCGCATGCTCTGTAATAATTTTGGAAACTCATACTCCATCATAAATAAATCTTTTGGCGGATTTATTTGACAAAAGACATGGAATATTGAAGGAGAAAGAAGTGACAATTGAGGCGTAGTCAAGCCCCAGAATATAAATCTTTGGCGGATTCATTTAACGAAAGAAATGGGTTACTGGAGGAGAAAGAAGTGACAATTGGGGGGGCGTAGTCAAGTTGCGTGTTTTGCTTACTCTTTTTTGTCGTGGATGATATGAGTCATGGCAAGCCAATCTGCATTTTAAATAAGATTGGTGGCACGATTCATGTTGAAACATTTGGGCCCGTTACACAGGAGAGATCACAATATGGTCAACAAAGAAGACAAAACATAAGTTAGCCCTTCCTTTGGTACTTTCTGAATGGGGTCCCCCTTGCCGTACATAGTGGTTCTAAACTTACGACTATGTCAGGGACACAAAGCTTTCTTCGAAAAAAGAAAAAATTTCAACCAATGTAAGGTTAGCAAGCGAATAAGTAAGGTGTCAGGTTGGAATCCTCGTATGCAGAAAATATTCTTTGAAAGATTCACCCACTACGTGTATAATCCTAGTTGAATTCAGATGAACAAGAACAAAACTTGGATGGAACTAAAAAAAAAAAACTCCACTTCAATTGATGGTTTGCAAGGCATCTGTTTAATGAGTTTGTTCATAAATAACGGGCAAGTTTGCTTTTTCTACTGATGTTTATGTTGTTCTCTGATTACGGAAATTATTTTTTTATGACCTGGGAAATGTTGAAGCATGGGAATAATAGGAAACATGTTAAATAAAAAGCACAGCTTTCAGAAAAAAAAAAAAAACAAACTAGCCTGAAATTTTCTCCTAAATGTTAGATGAAACTTAATCCAATGTTGGAGCAATTCGCTGTGGTTCTCTGGGAGGGACATTGCAAGGATGGATTGATTTGGTTGCTCTCTTGATGTATTTTGGTGTTTTCTTGTGATGTGGAAGAAAAACATGTGAGATTCTACATAAGCGGGCTGGCACAGATGGTGTTTCATATGCAGTTTTGTGTAAGTATTCTTGGAGTGTGATCCACCGGAATTTGGCCCAAAGTCTCTTTGGTGAAGTGTTTTATTTTCAGGTTTAAACCAACTTTTTTTCTAGCATGTCTTTGTTTAGCTCCAACATGTTTTATTCAGTATGTGCAAGAGAAAAAAAAAAAAAAAACTTTAGTTGAGCTTGAGCAGATCACCAGTTGGGATCCAGACTATTGTACGTTTGCTGCTTTCCCCTCTCTTGTCTGGCCTTCAACCTTTTAGAGGTGTGATGGGACTGCGGCCCATAGAAACTTGATGTTGCGCGGCTCAAAATTTGCCCATTTTACATCTTTCCCAAATGTATTGAAAACCCAATTGCCTATCATTAAGTTGAATTAACTCCAAAGTGAGGTTTTTAGGTGCACTGGAGTACCTAAACTATAGCATGATCTGGAATCAATGAATAACAAACTTATTTGGATGAGACGATGAACACAGGTGCTTACATGCAAGGTCTATATTTACTTAATTACAATGCAGATACAGTTCACTGCCAAAGCCACCATAAACGGGATTGAGCAAGTGAAGGAGGTTGGAATATTATAATAAAGTCCAACGTTTTTAGAGTAACACACAAAAAAAGAAAAGGGAAAGGAAAAGAAAATTCCAGCCACTTTGATTGCTTATAAAATGTTAAATATGTATAGTTTCGTATCAGTGCATGAATGTCAGAAATCTTACATCTTACTAAATTATTAATTAATAGTCACAATAAAGGCATAATATAACGGAAAGGCAAATGAAGATACTAAAAATGCCGTATATCATGAATTTGCAGCTAATAACATTGGAAGGAACTAATCATTGGAAAGGAATTAGCCTACCTCTGCTAGATTGGTATCTCAGTACGTATGACACCCCATGGAATGCTCTTTCCACCAACTTCGACAAGTTAAGCTCTTCCAGCTTCACTCGATTAGCATAAAAAAGGAAAAGTTAAGCTCTTCCTACCAACTTTCTATGGATAGAAAAAATGAGCCCATCACGTCCTTTATATCTGCATCTTTCCCTCCCTCCCTCTTTCACACTCACTTCTCCTAAATTAAAAAATTAGGGACAAATTGTGAGGCACAAGGGCTTTCCTCCTTTTTTTTTTTCTTGTTCCTATATATTTTACACTCCTTTCCACTATTTGAATCTAGAAGTCACACGTAGTGAAAGAAACAAAGGACCCGGCAAGAAAAGAAAAAAAAATGCAAAGAGAGCAAGCTAGCCCACTACTTTTTCTCATCGTTTAGAATCAATCAAAAAAAAAAAAAACCAACCAGTTTTGTGGCGACACAAATACAATACCACACATATCACTTCATGAGAATCTGTGAACTTG
The DNA here is from genome assembly GCA_028386065.3 of Turnera subulata. Taxonomy (NCBI): domain Eukaryota; kingdom Viridiplantae; phylum Streptophyta; class Magnoliopsida; order Malpighiales; family Passifloraceae; genus Turnera; species Turnera subulata. The sequence continues at coordinate 226,571 of JAKUCV010003272.1, read as the reverse complement.
TGTGTGACATTATAATTTACTTTTCTAGAAAGGTAGAATTGCACTAGCTGCTAGACTTGTAAGCTAGCTAGCTGTAATTATCTTCATTCCCTATATGATATTGTCTAACTTTTTGCTGCATATTTAAGTGTTCCAAGTAGGTACATGGGCCGAACCTTTTTCCAATGTGGGCTGCGTAGGATCGCATTAGTACCGCATGCTTGGCAAATTATATATGCTGCATGACCAACTTCTACTGATAGCCTTGCATCCCACAGGTCGAGATCGTTATCTTTCGTTTCTGAGTTCTCTGAAATTGTTTGAAAACTCTCATCTTTCCAAAAGCAATCAATCCCTTTGTTGCCAATCATTTAAGTTGATAACCACGTAAAGAAAAAGTTTTAAGTCTATAAACATTAGTATTGATTAAACTTTTGAGCCTCATTCTCAAAGTCAAAGGGCGTTATATTTGTAGGACGATATATATTTTCTCATCTTCACATGTTGATTAGCTCATTGATATTAATTAGTTAAGGATAAACTTTTAAGTGTTCTTGTTCATCATCCGAAACAACAGCTGTGAAGCATATATACATGTTTTTTTTTTTTTAATCAGAGCAATAAGCTATATGTTTTCTACTTATAGAGATTGTGGTTTCGCTTTCTCTTTAAAATCTAGCCAATGACTTTGCAAGCGTTCCATAAATTTATTTCTAAAGAGGAGGATATCCACATAAGCCAGGAAAGAGATCCGGCAGTTCAAATTTGGGATTCTGATACTAACAGTAAACTTAAGTAGGGCACCAATGGACGGATTCTGATACCCTTTTAATCATTTTAGTTCTTTTTACCTCTCTTTTATTGTTTTAGTTCCGTGCTTGTCCTGGTTTTGTTGATAAGTACCAATATGTACGTAAACTTGCTAAATATGGCTATGCTAAGTATAGGGCTTGAACCAAGGTTCCAAGGCAATTTAATCACATTGTAAACCCACCAAGCCAAGCCAAGTGAAATTTCACGTCCATTCTACTATAATATAACAATTAATATTCGGATTTTAGCTCCCCCTCCTGCCTTTCTCCTCCAATCGGAGAAACTCAATTAAAGGGATGCATCATACAAATTAGAGCTGAAGAACATAAGTTAACATGAACCGGAGAAACACAACTAAAGGAATGTGCGTCGTACAAATTAGAGCTAAAGAACATAAACATGAAATTCACATACAGTGCCATTTTTCACACTTGACCTTTTTTTTTTTTTTTCAAGGTAGAAAAGTCAAGCGTTAGTGGAGCATGGAGTAGACGCACTACTATAAGTAGACAGTAGTACAACCAGTGGTACCGCCAGGGGAATTCCAGTCATTGTTGAGCTACACCAAAATTTTCTCATTTTTCCACCTACCGTACCAACCAATTTTTGTACGAAAATCCTTGCAACTTTCCTGCCTTACTATAGCTTCTAAGATGCTTAGTGGATAAAGAATTCTGGAAGTCTTATTATTTTTAGTCATTTTTCAATCGAGTCGAATAATTCTTTTTTGATTAATAAAGTCCTATTATTTTGAACCGTTTATCAAATAAGTCTTATCATTAAATTTTGATGAGTTGGACATTATCCTATGACATGGCACAGTGCTGATGTGTCCAAATATCTATGTCATAGGACTTGATTGATCAAATAAATAAATTATTTGACTCAATTAAGATTTTTATTATAAATTATAGGACTTTTAAAGATATTAAGCCCTAAAATTTTAAAATTATTAATTATAAATTTTAACCACAAATCTTAAATCCTAAAGTAATAGATTAAAGCAATAGATTTTAAATCTTAAAATCTTAAACTTCAGAATAATACTAAGATCTTAAACACTAACATCCTAAATCTTAAATTCTACATTTAAAATGTTAAAATCCTGAATCTTCAAAGACTTTATATCCACTTTAATAGCTAACTCATAAATTCTTAAATCTGTAAATTATAAAATCTTAAATCGCAAAGCTCTAAACCTCAAAATCATAAACCCTAAAATTCTAATTTTTAAATCGTATATTGTAATGATCTAGAACCCTAAATTTTAAATCCTAAAATCAAATCTTAAAATATAATTCACATGGTCCATGCCAAGTAAATTAATTATTATTTAAAATAAAGAATTAAGATTTTAGATTATTCACATGTAACCTTATTTCTAATGTTAAGGTTAGGATTAAAGATTTTATGATTTAGAGTTTTAAGATTAGTGATATAGGATTTTAAAGTTTAGTGCTTTAGATTTTGGGATTTATGATTTCAAATTTATACTTTTAATATCATAAAATTTTGATTTTTAAGGTTAGCACTTTAAGATTAAAAGTTTTAAGAATTTAAGCTTAAAATTTTTAATATTTAGGAGTTTAAAATTTTTGACTTTAAAATCTTCGGAAGTCTTATAATTTATAAATGATTTCTAATTAAGTCCTACAACATTAAAATGTTATCATTCAAGTCCTATAATTTGTTGTTTTGGTTAATCAAGTCCTAATGAGGTGGACTTTAGGCATGTCAGCATGTGATGCGTACATGCCACATCATAAGATAACGGCCAACTCAACAAAATTGGATGGAAGATGGTACCTAGGACTTCTTTGATAGACAACTCAAAATAATAGGACTTGATTATTCAAAAAAAAAAGTTATAGGACTCGATTGAAAAATACCTAAGAAGAATAGGACTTTTAGAATTCTTTATCCGATGCTTAGTTCATCACTGCTATAGTTTTTCTCTTGTAAAAAAAGGGGGGAAAAACACAACACTGTTCGTTTATCAATGTTTCATGGTCTATTGTGACGGGGTAAGAGTGTTGCGCAACGGATAGAACACCCTTGTGCGGCACAAGCAAGCCTCAAGCTTACTTGTTCAGCCTATAAGCTTCAAACACACCAAAGAGAGGAGAAGGAACAACAATAAAGGGAATTAACGAATAAAGAACATAGACAAGAATAAAGGATTGGGAGAATACTCGTGTAACTATTATTATAAAAGAACCAACGTTTACAACAACAGCCCACACGCCCAGAGACTCCCCCTCACGCATCCTATTTATATAGGTACCGTAAGGCTCTCTCCTAGTTTGACAGTGTTAAGTGATCCTAGTCCTACTCAAACTCGGTTTACTTAACCCCCATACAAACCCATGGACTTAGGTTAGCTAGGCCTAATTCCAATCCTTGTACAACTAGGTTAGCTACTCCTAGCCATACTAGAATTCCTACCATACAGCCAAGGTAGTGTCCCAACCCAATTCGAACTCCTACGCACACTAGGATTCCGGGGTCGTGACATTCTCCACCACCTAATCTTGCAACGCCCTCGTTGCAATCCGATGATGCGCCACAACTACTCTGCCTTCGAATAGTCGTTTTCGATGTTCACGCTTCCACCTCGCCAATGGATAATCCTTCCACTTGAAGTCGCCAAGCCACTGAACATTCGAAATAAAATCATGCTTCCAATTGTGCCATGACCAGCCCTTGCTCATCTTCGGTCTCCAATCTTCAGCAATTCTTCTTGATCTTCGGTTAGCATCCTCGCCACCTCGAACAAGTGTGTGTACCCCACTTCCAATAAGTGTGTGCACTCGACGCGTACCATCCCGTTGCTCCAGCAAACTCATGGCCCCAACCGTCTTCTTCGAACCCGTGTCCTTGCTGAAAACGTGCCCTTGTGCTAAGCCATCCTCAGAACAAATGTAATAAAAATGTCTCGCATCCCTACAGCAAGTGTATACTCCCTGTCTCGCAATCTTCTTGCAAGTGTATACCTCCTCGGAAACTCGCACATACGATGTAACTGTCTACACCGTAAACCAAGCATCATGTCTACACCTCTGCCTCCTCTTTCATACGATTTGGCCAGTGTACATGCCTCCCTTGGTAGTAGCAGCCCAAGCATCATGTCCACAACTGTGCCTCCTCTTCCATATGATTCAGCCAGTACACATGCCTCCCTTGGTAATAACTCGTTGTCACCTTTGCTTCGCCTTTTCCTTGACTTCGCAGTTGATGTGCAACTCGCGCTGCTCTCTCCACCACCTAAGACATCATAGTCCTTTGTGAATGAAGATTGCCCAATCACACCCTTGCAATCAGGTTGTACCTCCGATCTTGAACCACTCCACGGCTCCATCGTTGGCACCTCAAAGTTGGAGTTGTCTTGAGTGTCTGCCCCATCAGGCCACCATGTATTGCTGCACCCAACATCGTCACCACAATGTCCTTTGCATCCATGATAAACACTCCTCCTCGAATGAGTTGTATCCTCCCTTGTCAACTTGTGTTTATGCGCCTTTGAGTTGCTTGCAAACACCTTTGCAGCGAACCTCCACCAAAACCTGTTAATGTACCACACACTAACAAAGTAATCAGCACAAAACCCACAAATATCAAGTCGACATCTCCAATCCATTGTCTTCTCTATCGTCAAGCCAAAGTCTTCTTGAGTGCTAACAAAATCCCCAACGCATCTGTCCAAGCGTGCCAAGTGCACTTCACCATGAAGTTCCCTACACTGCAGCAAATCAACAAGAACACCAAAGCAATGCGCCATTCTGTCTAAAGCATCCTAAGTTATGACCTTGTCACCCGAATCACTTGAATGCCCACAAAGTTCTGCGACACCTTGCTGCCCAAAGTTCCTTCCAAGTGCCAAAACTCTATTCAGCTTTGAACCATGACAGTCCACCAAGAATGTGTCACCTTGTCGAAAAGCACCAAGAAATCCAACTTGTCTTCCCCAAGAACAAGCCATCCCACTTGTATCTACTCTTCCTCTTGTCGCAAGAATCATCCATGTTTCTCCTTGAAAAGCCCCAGAACTTTGTGCCGAATTCCTCCAACTCCCATCAAAGTGCAAGTAAAAAGATCCCCCACCAAGCAACAAAAATTGACGCAACATGTGTAATGAGAAGAGTGGTTCACCAACCTGTCCTTCCTCTGCCTATTGATGTCCAAAAGGTACAATTTTACTGCTAGAATTGTCCATGAGAAATTTCACAGAAAGTCCGTAGTTAGCCCCCTCGTTGTGTGAGTCATTCGTGTGCTGCCCGTGTCCAAAGTGTGCACCCTCTGTGCACTGTTCATGCCCTCTGCATGTACAGCCTGTGCATCGCTGGCCAATTCTGTCCGAATGCGTACCCATCAGCTTGCCAATCGCATCAGCACGTCCCAACGGTACATCACAAGCACCTAATCGCACCTGATCAGCTCGCCCATCCTCTGAGTTCGCACCAACAGTCCAAAAATGCTTGACACCGAACACCCAACAAGGCAATTGCATCAACGCACTCCCAATAACCTTGCCAACTATGGTCACATCCAAACCAAAACAATCCAGAGAAAACAAAGAAGAAGCTCCAAGAAACATGTGTGTGAATGATGGTATTAAACCAAGAGCAAAGCCAACTAAAACACCCAATAGCTCCCAACGTACCTTTGAAGTCCACCAACAAAAGATACGGCTACCTCAAAGTGAAATAGTCAACCAAATCAATAGTGATCAAAGACAAACAATTGCGTAAGTGCCCAAGGAACAGAAACTCCAAATAATCCACACAACTCCAATCAACAAAACCAAGCAGCCCTCTACAATCGGCAAGTACAGAAACAAACACAGCAGCAACCCACCAAAAGTCAACTTTTTATAATTAAAAGCCAAACCTTAAAACCAGCAAGCCCCTCTGTCCAACAACGCTTCTGAACCACCTTTCTTGTGTTTGTTGGTGTCGTCTTGGTGTAGAAAATTGAAAAGCTTCCAGCCACCAAGTCCTATCACGTAAAGGACTCGTCTTGCGCAAGCTGCAGCACCAAGCAAATCGACCAGCCCTTCCAGTAGAAGAAATCGGCAAGCCCACAGCAGCAAACCCGATTAACCCCAACAGCACCTAGCCGATAGCACCAGCAGCCTCCAAGCCTTGATTCCTCGCAGATAAAACTTGAGCTCCTTGCCAAAGTCGACAGCAACACCCTTGCTAAAGTCAACAGCACCCAGCACCTCTCCTCCCTCTAGCAAGGTCGACACCACAGCAAACAAAGGAACCCACCTTGTCTTGTGTTTGCGTCAACACCGACACCAATAGAGGATTGAGAAGAATCACAATATGAAATGCCCCGACCCGTATCTACCGTACACAGTAAACACGTGCCGGAACAGTGACAACCCAACTAAACCAAGCCCAGCATACAGTGTATACAACAGCAACTCGGGCTGAACAGCCCAAAAATAATAAAGTCAATTACAACATAAACGGCCCAATGGCCCAACAATAACAGAATAATGCACAACGAAAGACTTTAATAACTCACAAAACACCGTATGCGACACTGAAGCAAACTATGGATCCGAGCCCTGTCCAAGGGATAACGCCGCAGCCTGTCTGGAATGCACCAACCTGTACCAAAAATAACTCATCCTACGGGAAGAAAGCCCGCAGGTGAGGGGTGAGTCCGAAGTGCTCACCGATGAAGGAAAGACAATCAATATGCACACAAAAATTACTCAAGGTCAAACATAACAGTCAAACCAAAAGACAAGACCCAAAACTGGTCCAAGACCAAAAGACTCAAATAAAAACCAACTTTCCAATTTTATCTTTCCGCGCCCCGTCACGCATAAGGTAGAGGTCAGACCTGGTTATCAACATATTCCGGGTGCCAGACCAAATCCAGAGAACTCAGGGATCGACATCCCAAAAATACGAACCCAGGGATAGACATCCCAAAAATAATCACGGGATAGACATCCCAAGCATAGACATGCTTATCACAAGTAACCCAGGTCATGGCCACCACAAAACAGTCTTAAACCATTGAGTCGTACCACTACTTACCACGTGACAATTATATTACCGTCATCAAAATCAAATCTCAGGGATCGACATCCCTAACCAAAATACCGGGATAGACATCCCTGTCCAAAATCCAAGGATCGACATCCTTATCACAATTTATTATTAATTCCATTATTCTTATGGTCAAAGATGCGAAAATAAATATCCAAAACCCGTCGCACGGGAATAAACATCCCAAAAACCAAATCAAAATACTGGGATAAACATCCCGACAACAATCAAGACCATAGGATAAACATCCCGAAACAAATCACAGCAAATGCAACACTCAACAGTACAGTAATCATCAAACACAACAACCGAGTAATATAGGCACATATTGAAGGAAATCCATCCTCACCTTGGCCGATTACTCAACTCCGAAAACAATGACCGGTCCGACGCCGGCTCCTCGGGAAACTGCCCGATATCCAAACCTATACGACAAAATAATATATACACATAAATGCACATAATCGGTATACTATGATGCCAACACTGCGAAATATACCCATATTATTATCTTTTACCGAAAATATATTATACCTTATGTATATCCGAATATAATTTCGGTACCATACTTTAATTAAAACTCTTTTCAAAACATATTTTCATAAAATAATTATAATTTCCAAAATTACAATCACCATAATTTTTCCAGAATAATAGTAACCTATTTATAATTTCCAAAAAATATATATAGTACTTATCTTTTTCTAAATATATATAATAATATTTTCCAACGCAAAATATAATTACCTTTAATTTTCAAAGTATATATATATATATATATATATATATATATATTCCACAACCATAATTTTCCAGGGAAAAACAATATGTTTATTAAATTTCCAGAAATTAATTTCATGATATATATATATTTTTCCAATTAGTAAAAGTTTTCCAAAAATTAACTTAATTATTTATCAAAGTATATATATTTATATTTTTCTCAAAATACCAGAATTAAATTGACCATAATTTCCCAAAGTAAACATATATTTTTTTTCAGATTTTAATTGGATTCCCAGAAATTGAAAATACATATACATATATATATACATATACATATATATATACATATACATATATATATATATATATACATATATATATATATATACATATATATATATACATATATATATATATATATACATATATATATATATATACATATATATATATATATATTTTAAAAAAAAAGAAATTCGGACTGGGCCAAGCTATGCAACCCAAGCCCGAGCCCAAAGCAAGGACCCAGTGTTAGGAACAATAGACTTAAGCTAGAGGGGGGGTGAATAGCTTATGACCGAAAATTAAAAACTTAGCAGGAATTGAAGTGCGGAATTGAAAGAATGAAGGACACAAGTGATTTATCCTGGTTCACACACACTCTACTAGTGTGGCTAATCCAGCCCTTCAAGTCTCACTTGAAGATTACACTATCTACGTTAAGCTTACGGGTGCTTAACAAACCGTTTACAACCTAGGAATTCTAGTCACAAGAATCCTAAACCCTGAAAGTTCAAGTCACATGAACTTCAGCTCTCTTGCTTGAAGATACCTCACTTCAAGACTTCTCACACAAGAAGATATACCCCTCTTCTTATGAATCTAACCAAGGGAACTAACCTCCCTCAAATGCTCAATTTATAGCTTTGAAAAGTTATATAGCCGTTTTAAATCCACCCAAAAACAGCCTTTCACAAAACATAGTGGGTGCTGAAAAGTTGTCTGCTACAACGGCAAAACATCGATGTTTTCACTTTAAACATCGATGTTTTAGCCAGCAATTTTAAATTATTGCTCCAACGGCTAGTAGAACATCGATGTTTGTCTACGGAACATCGATGTTATCATTACAACATCGATGTTCTCTAAACCAACATCGATGTTTTTTGGCTTCGCAAAAATATGATGAAAAAGGGTCTATGCCAGAACATCGATGTTTGAAAATGCAACATCGATGTTTTGTGAAACATCGATGTTTGATTTGCCAACATCGATGTTTTTTGGCTTCGGCAAAATTTTGGAAAACCTTGAAGAAATCACAACATCGATGTTTTAATTACAACATCGATGTTTTGACCAACGGTCACAAGAACATCGATGTTTTAAATCACAACATCGATGTTTTAGAGCTACTGCCAATAAATTGAAAAACTTGAAAAACAGAACATCGATGTTTGCTTTCAGAACATCGATGTTGTGGACTAAAAACACAACTTTGTGATTGAAATGATGCTATGAAATGCATGAGTAAAACTTGTTTTATTTTGAGCCAATGCCTAAGAGAAGTTGAGTGTTTTACCCTGTACAAATGGGTCCTAACTTTTCTTGCTCTTCTTGTACTTCAAAACTTGATCATATCTTCTCTTGAATTCTTGATCACTTTGGTTGAGCACTTGTTTGCTTGATTTCTTTTTGCTTCAAGGTTGTCATCAATTGAGCCAAGGTTTGTCATTATCAAAACTCTGAAATGAAACAAGGAGGCATGAGTTCTAACACCCAGACCAAGGCTGCAAGGCTCAAGCCCAGTTCCACAGCCCAAGCAAGCAGCCCGCTCGGAACCGGGTCAAACCCCTCGCGAACGGGTTGTTTCAATCTCACGGGTCGCTCACCTCGGGTTCAGCATCGGCGGCGCGACGAGCGGCAGGGATGACCGAGAGGAAGGTGTAGGAAGGCAAGGCGGCAGCTGCGCGATGCGAGGGTGGCGGAAAAGAGGCGCGGCGTCGTCGGTAGGAGGCGATAGGCACGGGGAAGACAGATCCGCCGGGTTCTGTCGACGGGTCAACGCCTTCCACAGGCGCGGCAACAGGCGGAGGCAGCGTCGTTGAGGTCGCGACGGTGCGGCGGTCCTGACGGTGGCGGTGGTGAGACGAAACATGACCCGTAGCTCCGTTTGGTGAACAGTGCAGAGGGAGGCTTCTGGGTGGCGCACTGTTCATTCCTATTTTTTTTCCTTTTTCTGTATTTTCTTTATTTCTATTTTCTTTTCTTTTCTTTTCTTTTTCTCTCATTTTCTTTTCTTTTTTTCTATTTTCTGATTGGTTCTTTTTTTTTCCCCTTTCCTCTTCTCTCTTTTTTTCTGATTTTTCTTCTTTTTTTTTCTTTTTCTTCTTTTTTTTCTTCTCTCTTTTTTTTTTTCCTCTCTTTTTCTCTTCTTTTCTTCCTCTCCTGCTTTCTTCTTCTTCTTCTTTTATAGAACGTAAAATTACTGTACGACGTGTGAATCAACAATAATGCAGCTTGTCTGCATTATAGAGCGAGTCCAGTCCGGACCAGAAAATAATTGATACCCCCTTAGTTATTTTCCGGTGTGATTTTTCCGAAAATCCCGGGACCTGAAAAATACCAACTTAGGCCCGAAAAATCCACGGAAAAATTACGAGCGCGGGAAAACTCTCGGTTTCGAAAAACGACACTCGATTTACCTTGAATTAATTACCCAAGATTAATTCAACAGTAAATCATGGTAAAAAAAACTTTTACAGTCCCAGTAAAAAACAAAATTTTTACCCGGGCTGTTACAGTCCACCCATCTTAAAAAAAATTTCGTCCCCAAAATTCCGTCTTATCCGTGGGTCCTACCACGATAAGCTTCTGGCACACTCTGCCAGGTGTCCAAACTCAACGCGATATGTCGCTTATACCCTTAAGCGACATCTCGTCCTCTATAAGAACCAAACCTCATGACTGGCATACTCACACACACTCATGGACTCTCCACTGAGATTAAGAACTACCTCAGACTCCGAGAACAACAGCTACATCGGTGGCACTGCCTTCCCGACAAGCTCCGATGAAGAACCTCCCAAGAAGCGGTTCAAGACGAACATCGTCGGTCTGAAGGAACACATGGTCGTCTCCCCAAAACGGCGAAAGAAGCGCGCCGGCAAGAAAGCTGAGGATCGAAAGGCCATGGCTACTGTTGAAAGCAGCACTTCGCAGCAGACACTGACGCAGCTGAACATCTCACTGAAGAAGATCAGCTCGGCGGTGTTGCAGATAGAACTGGCGTGCGCGGAGCTCTTCTCTCACGTGAAGAACGTACAAAAACTTGTAAAAGATCTAGAGAAGCAAGTAGCTCCATAGAGTACTTCTTCACCTGTTGTAAAACTTATGAATTTAATAAAATAAGTTTCCTTTTTAGATCAAAATTCTTATGTTACAAAGTCTTATGTTTAACAGAAAAATAAAACAAAAATCAACAATAAAACTATAAAATCAAACATAAGGAAATTAAAAACAAAATTCGTTTAACAAAATCAAAACAAAAAGAAATTAAAACAAAGCATGTTTTCATGATCGGCGCTCGTATCGGACGTAAACACCCTCGAACCCAAGAAACGTGACACGCGCAACTAACGGTGTCGTCTGTCTCCCTCGTGGAAAAGATATCCGTTAACTCGCACGGTGACGATCACGAGCACGTACTGTGTCCCTCGAAAGAGACGCTACCCACTTGTTCACAAATTCCGCATGAGGCAAAAACGTCTGTCAAGTCTCACATCTCTCCACGATGTCCGAACAGGTGTAAGCTTGTCGCACATGCGCTCTACTCGAGGTACGGTCCCATCAGTCTAGCCTCAACGGTCATGGATGCATGTGATAAAAGATGCAGAAAATATAGTAAAATCATGAAAAGAAAGGACAAGGTAGCCAGAGCGAAAGAAAATCAAGAGATGGAAAAAGGCTGAAAAACTCTGGCATTGTAGCCCGAAAAACGTATAAAGTAACAAAGCAATAAATGAAAGCAACGACAAATTTCAAAAAGCAGATTCTTGAAAATCGAAAACAGTAGTACGCTCCCCATAAGAGTATAAAAGACGGAGCGGTGAGGTGTATTTCATCAAAAGCATTTTAAAGCAACAAAACATCCAGGCAACCAAAACCACAACGTTCAGTAAGAACAAAACACCACACGTCGAGACAACATGCCTGCTCCCTCATCCGTCTTCTTTATCGAAGGTGCCAATCTAGGCAGAAGGAACCGTCTGGCCTACAGCATGGTCAACGAGCGTCCCGAAGAGCTACCGAACAAGCTCGGCAGAATGCCGCGTCTGGTCTTCGTCGACGAACTCTACTCATCGAGGTTCTTCATCACTGGAAGAGACGTTCTTCCTGGAGGACCATGGCACTCTGAGGACCTCCTACTACTGCTCGGCCAACTCCATCATGTTCTTCATCTCCGAAAGACTTCAGGAGTTCAACCTGGAGTCCACTTGCCATACCCTGGAGCAAGGTACCTACTACCAGCTCTCGATGATGGCCCAGAGCATGCCCAGAGTAACTCGTCTGCCCGTAACTTGGCCCAAGGCCCGACTACTGGTGTGGAACTGTAGAGGAGTCGCTAGGCATTCCCAGGAGTTCTCGCGTACTCTAAGGGACCTAAAGAACCAATACAAACCAAACATGGTTCTTCTCACAGAGACCCAGTGGCAGCCTCAAGACGATCACGGTCTCATCCCACTCCGGTTCCCTCAAGCAAACCGGTTCGAGCTTCCCGGCCAGAACAACGCAGGCGACATGTGGTTCTCGTGGAGCAACAGCATCCAAGTCAACATCAACAATGACCCCACTAGCTTCAGGGTCAACGTCATTCCGAGAAGATAAATGTATTTTTATTTTTATTAAATACCAATGTAATATTTCTATCTGTAATCAAAATATTAGTATTATTAATAATATTTATATTTCCGCTTATCTATGGCATCATTACCTCTTATGTGTATGTTCTGCGACAGCTGGCGTCCCTTGACTGGATCCATAATGCACTAACTAAAATGATATAAAATAATAAACAAATGGAGCGAACTATGCAAACAAGGACAACAACACACAAAGACTGCCCAAAAAGACCTAACGCCCGCTCCGCTACCAAAATGAAACGCCTCGACCCGTATCTACCATACACAGTAAACACGTGCCGGAACTGTGACAACCCAACTAAACCAAGCCCAGCATACTGTGTATACAACAGTAACTCGGGCTCAACAACCCAAAAATAATAACGTCCGTTACAATATAAACGGCCCAATGGCCCAACAATAACAGAATAATGCACAGCGGAAGACTTTAATAACTCACAAAACACCGTAAGGGACACAGATGCAAACTATGGATCCGAGCCCTGTCCAAGGGATAACGCCGCAGCCTGTCTGGAATGCACCAACCTGTACCAAAAATAACTCATCCTACGGGATGAAAGCCCGCAGGTGAGGGGTGAGTCCGAAGTGCTCACCGACGAAGGAAAGACAATCAATATGCACACAAAAATTACTCAAGGTGAAACATAACAGTCAAACCAAAAGACAAGACCCAAAACTGGTCCAAGACCAAAAGACTCAAATAAAAACCAACTTTCCAATTTTATCTTTCCGCGTCCCGCCACGGATAAGCTAGAGGTCAGACCTGGTTATCAACATATTCCGGGTGCCAGACCAAATCCAGAGAACCCAGGGATCGACATCCCAAAAATACGAACCCAGGGATATACATCCCAAAAATAATCGCGGGATAGACATCCCAAGGATAGACATGGTTATCACAAGTAACCCAGGTCATGGCCACCACAAAACAGTCTTAAACCATCGAGTCGTACCACTACTTACCACGTGACAATTATATTACCGTCATCAAAATCAAATCTCAGGGATCGACATCCTTAACCAAAATATCGGGATAGACATCCCTATCCGAAATCCAAGGATCGACATCCTTATCACAATCTATTATTAATTCCATTATTCTTATGGTCAAAGACGCGAAAATAAATATCCAAAACCCGTCGCACGGGAATAAACATCCTAAAAACCAAATCAAAATACTAGATAAACATCCCGACAACAATCAAGACCATGGGATAAACATCCCGTAACAAATCACAGTAAATGCAACACTCAACAGTACAGTAATCATCAAACACAACAACCGAGTAATATAGGCATATATTGAAGGAAATCCATCCTCACCTTGGCCGATTACTCAACTCCGAAAACAATGACCGGTCCGATGCCGGCTCGTCGGGAAACTGCCCGATATCCAAACCTATACGACAAGACAATATGTACACATAAATGCACATAATCGGTATACTATGATGCCAACACTGCGAAATATACCCATCCCGATTCATATTCTTTATTATTATCTTTTACCGAAAATATATTATACCGTACGTATATCCGAATATAATTTCGGTACCATACTTTAATTAAAACTCTTTTCAAAATATATTTTCATAAAATAATTATAATTTCCAAAATTACAATCACCATAATTTTTCCAGAATAATAGTAACCTATTTATAATTTCCAAAAAATATATATAGTACTTATCTTTTTCTAAATATATATAATAATATTTTCCAACGCAAAATATATTTACCTTTAATTTTCAAGGTACATATATATATATATATATATATATATTCCACAACCATAATTTTCCAAGGAAAAACAATATATATATTAAATTTCCAAAAATTAATTTCATGATATATATATACTTTTCCAATTAGTAAAATTTTTCCAAAACTTAACTTAATTATTTATCAAAGTATATATATTTATATTTTTCTCAAAATACCAGAATTAAATTGATCATAATTTCCCAAAGTAAACATATATTTTTTTTAGATTTTAATTAGATTCACAGAAATTATAAATACATATTTACTCACACACACACACACACACATATATATATATATATATATATATATTTAAGAAAAGAAATCCGGACTGGGCCAAGCTATGCAACCCAAGCCCATGCCCAAAGCAAGGACCCAGACCAAGGCTGCAAGGCTCAAGCCCAGTTCCACAGCCCAAGCAAGCAGCCCGCTCGGAACCGGGTCAAACCCGTCGCGAACGGGTTGTTTCAATCTCACGGATCGCTCACCTCGGGTTCAGCGTCGGCGGCGCGGCGAGCGGCAGGGACGGCCGAGAGGAAGGTGTAGGAAGGCAAGGCGGCAGCTGCGCGATGCGAGGGTGGCGGAAAAGAGGCGCGGCGTCGTCGGCAGGAGGCAGTTGGAACGGGGAAGACAGAACCGCCGGGTTCTGTCGACGGGTCAATGCCTTCCACATACGCGTCAGGCGGAGGCAGCGCCGTTGAGGTCGCGACGGTGCGGCGGTCCTGACGGCGGCGGTGGTGTGACGAGACACGGCCCAGAGCTCCGTTTGGTGAACAGTGCAGGGGAAGGCTTCCGGGTGGCGCACTGTTCATCCCTATTTTTTTTTTCCTTTTTCTGTATTTTCTTTATTTCTAATTTCTTTTCTTTTCTTTTCTTTTTCTCTCATTTTCTTTTCTTTTTTTCTATTTTCTGATTGGTTCTTTTTTTTTTTCCATTTCCTCTTCTTTTTTTTCTGATTTTTTTTTTTTTTTTTTTTTTTTTTTTTTTTTTTTTTTTTTTTTTTTTTTTTTTTTTTTTTTTCCATTTCCTCTTCTTTTTTTTCTGATTTTTCTTTTTTTTTTCTTCTTTTTTTGTTTTCCTCTCTTTTTCTTTTTCCTCTCTTTTCTCTTCTTTTCTTCCTCTCCTGCTTTCTTCTTCTTCTTCTTTTATAGAACGTAAAATTACTGTACGACGTGTGAATCAACAATAATGCAGCTTGTCTGCATTATAGAGCGAGTCCAGTTCGGACCAGAAAATAACTGATACCCCCTTAGTTATTTTCCGGTGTGATTTTTCCGAAAATCCCGGGACCCGAAAAATACCAACTTTTGCCCGAAAAATCCACGGAAAAATCACGAGCGCGGGAAAACTCTCGGTTTCGAAAAACGACGCTCGATTTACCTTGAATTAATTACCCAAGATTAATTCAACAGTAAATCACGGTAAAAAGACTTTTACAGTCCCGGTAAAAATCAAAATTTTTACCCGGGCTGTTACACAATATGTCTTCGAGAATCACCAATCAGAAAGTATTATTCGCGCAAGAAACCCTCCTGCAACAACCACAAAGTCGACCAACAAATAAAATAAAAACACCTTTTGTTTATTTTAAAGTCGACCTTCCAGCAACAACCAAACCACGCCAATCAGCCCAATTCCAGTGCCCCCAGCACCCGTTGGCGCACCCAGAAGCACCAGTTAGCGCACCCATTGGCGCTCCCAGAAACAGCAGTTAGCGCACCCAGGCTCGGTCGTTGGCGCGCCCAGAAGCGCACCTAGGTCAGTCGTTGGCGGGCAGAAGCGAACCCTGGCGCGCCCAGAAGCGCACCCAGGCTCGGTCGTTGGCGCGCCCAGCAGCGCACCCAATAGCACCAGATTTCCGCGAATAAAACCTTTTTGCTCCGCTAGCACTTGTCACGGGGTCAGAGTGTTGCGCAGCGGATAGAACACCCCCGTGCGGCACAAGCAAGCCTCAAGCTTACTTGTCCAGTCTATAAGCTTCAAACACACCAAAGAGAAGAGAAGGAACAACAATAAAGGGAATTAACGAATAAAGAACATAGACAAGAATAAAGGATTGGGAGAATACTCGTGTAACTATTATTATAAAAGAACCAACGTTTTACAACAACAATCCACACGCCCAGAGACTCCCCCTCACGCATCCTATTTATATAGGTACCGCAAGGCTCTCCTAGTTTGACAATGTTAAGTAATCCTAGTCCTACTCGAACTCGGTTTACTTAACCCTCACACAAACCCATGGACTTAGGTTAGCTAGGCCTAATTCCAATCCTTATACAACTAGATTTGCTACTCCTAGCCATACTAGAATTCCTAGCATACAGCCAAGGTAGTGTCCCAACCCAATTCGAACTCCTACGCACACTAGGATTCCGGGGTCGTGACACTATGCCCTTCTATGATAACGCCATATATACGCGAAAAGAGATTTTGTAGATTCATTTCATTGATATGTTCCACCGCAGTCTTTATTATTATGAATTTTATCAATTTTCCAACAAATACTTATATTAATAATAATGGGTCGCATGTACGTACATAGGGTCACCAAGTATGCAAAAAAATCTTAATGTGTTTTTAAAATTTGTACGAAAAGTATAGAATAAACAAAATAGTTAATAAGTATATATTACAAAAATTAATTAAGGCATAAGAAGTTACTGCATTTATTTGAAATAACTGACTAATAAAAAGTTAAATATTACTGCATAAAAAAAATAAAATTTTCCAAAAATTGAAAAAATAACATATCTATTTTTTTTTTAAATACAAGAAGAAAAGAGAAATCCCATCATGATGTTAGAAGAATACTAAGGATCAAAGTATAACTCTTAAGTTTATATTGTTTGAACAAGAGGCAATCGACATTGCCATAAATAATGAACTTGGCAACAATGGTGCGTTCTGCCATGTCACGGAACCATTAACCAAAATCTAATTATATTAAGAAGCAATCGTCCACTTTAGCGTGGAAGACACATGGCTCAAGAAGCACTAATTCGACACTCATAAAGTTGAATGCAATGTGGATTGCGACATGTTAATTAATTATTCCTTTCTCTTGCATATATAACCATTTTGGACAATGTGGTTCGTCAATGTTTTTTCTTTGGATGACCTAATTCTTTGATGTTGAAAAGCTTCCTGAGAATGATGATGGCAAATGGTAAAGCAAAAACAAAAAAGAAACAACAATTCGTCTCTATGTTGGTCTTCTTTCCACATTTCCACTTAGAGAAGGCTCAGCGAATGAGGTTCGTATCATCACATTCCATTAGTCCAACACTAACGATGCTTCTGTTTTCGGCATTTAGAGGGTAGTGCTTTGGATGCATACAAAAGGACAAAGGAGTTGATGTTATGGTGTCAATCAAATGTTGTCATGATGGTTCTAGGTTACGACAGGAGTGCTCACTAGTGATCAGTTAACTTAATTCTATTACTTATCAGCAAAGTTTGAGTAAACTACCAGTTAAGTGCAGCATTAATGCCAGAGATGCCCGAGGCTCTCCTTGTCCACTAGTATTGCTCCATCCACGCGTTACATGGGATAACCTAACTTAATGCCGCCACTGTCCATACTATATATTATGGAACTTAATTTATAAATCTGCTAGAAGTCCTAGTTTATGACCCGAAAAAGAAGTCGTAGTTATATATCAACTATGATATATTCCCTCCGGTTTTTTTATAAGACGTTTAAGGCTTGTGCACTCCCCTTAACAAATGCATTTAATGAATTTAGTTTCATTAAAACACTTAACTATATGACAAGTAAAATAATAATTATTACTAATTACATAAGGGTTAAATATGGAAATAGGAATTTAAATGTTCCTAGAAATCATCTAAGCGACTTATAATTTGAAACAAATCAAATCCTCCAAAACGTTTTATAAAAAAAAACGGGAGTACAATGTTACAGAAAACCCAATACCATAAATGCATGTCACATTGTATAAACTCATCAGACGTCTCAATCTGTAAACCGACAAATTTAATTAGCTAATTTATTATATATGCAACAGCCCGGGTAAAAATTTGGATTTTTACCGGGACTGTAAAAGTCGTTATACAGTGATTTACCTTTGAATTAATTCTGGGTAATTAATTCAAGATAAATCGAGCGTCGTTTTTCGAAACCGAGGTTTTTCCCGCGCTCGTGATTTTTTCGTGGATTTTTCGGACCTAAGTTGGTATTTTTCGGGTCCCGGAATCCTCAGAAAAATTACACCAGAAATATAACTAAGGTGGTATATCAGTTATTTTCTGGTCCGGACGGTACACGACTGCATAATTGAGTTTTGCAGCCGCCTTCTCCTATAACGCTTGTGTGTTGTTTTTTTTTTCCTGTGCTAGCAGTGCCTTACCCGTGACTTATCAGTATCCATGCACTGCCTATTTTTTCCTGCCTCATCTGTACACCACCGTCATCACCTTCATCTTCACTGCCTAGCTTCTCCTCCCGTCCTTACCCTGCAAAAATCAGTAACCATCTACCACAATCAGTAAAGGAAACCAAAACCAGAAAACAAAAACAACACATACAACACAAACACCATCAACCAATCACCACCTTCCACATCATCACCACCACCAACCATGACCCGCCACCTCATCATCACCATCGTCACCTTCACCACCTTCCTTCCTCCAACCGGCACTGTTCACGAGAGGATGACCCGTGCCGCCATGCACCCCACCGCCCTCACCATCACCCTTCCCTCGTCGTCGCCGTCCGAGCACGATCTTCGCCATCCGTCCCTGCCGCTCGACGCGCCGCCAACGACGAGGAACCCGATGCTAAAACAGGTCAGATACTTGGGTTGTCCGCCGCCACTGACCCTCCTCCCCTGCAGCAATCACTGCCGACGCCTGCAGCCGTCCGCGTCGCTTCCTCCACGCGTCGCGCCGCTCGTCCTCGCTCGTTCGCCGCCGCCTCTGCATCTCCCGAGGTGAGCGACCCGTGAGGTTGAAGACAACCCGTTCGCGATGGGTTTGACACGGTTCCGTGCGGGCTGTTTTGCTTGGGCCGCGGAACTGGGCTTGAGCCTTGCAGCCTTGGTCTGGGTCCTTGCTTTGGGCTTGGACTTGGGTTGCATAGCTTGGCCTAGTCCGGATTTCTTATATATATATATATAATTTCTGGAAACCTAATTAAATTCTGAAAAATATATATATACTTTGATAAATAATTAAGTTATGTTTTGAAAAATTATTATTAATTGGAAAAAAATATATACCATGAAAATAATTTCTAGAAATTTTAAATATGTATTATTTTCCCTGGAAAATTATGCTAACTGATTACCTTTTTGGAAAGTATGTATTTATGGTATACAAAAGTAATAGTTTTGAAAATATATAATTACTTTGATATATAATTGTTTGGAAAAGTATTTTACCTTTGGAAAATATATAGGTATATTTATTAATTCGTATTTATTTTCAGAAAATAATTTTGTATGATCAATTTTTCTGGAAATATGGTTTTCTAAAGATAATAATATTTGGTAATTATATTTTGGCAAGTAATATATTTTATGGAATAATTGTGGGAAAATACATATGTATGATATAATCTCCAACAAAATTATGTTGTTTATTATTTTGGAAAAAGTATATTATTTTATGAAATATTTTGATTTAATAGCTTTGGAAATATATTTTTGTAACCTTATACACATACGAAATATTTTCGGAAAAAGGTATAATTAGGATAAAAGGATAATTTCATGATAATATATATCAAATCGAGATGTTTTACCGATGATGTTTAGTTTACAGATTATGGCATCATAGTATACTGATTATGTGCATTTATACGAGCATGTTGTTTTGTTGTATAGGTTTTGATATCGGGCAGTTTCCCGAAGAGCCGGCTTCGGACCGGTCATTGTCTTCAGAGTTGAGTAATCAGCTAAGGTGAGGATGAATTTCCTTCGATATGTGCCTATATTACTCGGTTGTTGTGTTTGATGATTGTTGCACTGTTGAGTGTTGCATTTGCTGTGGTTTGTTTCGGGATGTTTATCCCAGTGCCTTGATTGTTTTTGGGACGCTTATCCCCATGATTTGATTTTGGGATGTTTATCCCCGTGCATTGAGTTTTGGGATGTTTATCCCTGTGTCTTTTTGGTATAAAAAATAAAGGATTAAATAATAATTTGTGATAAGGATGTCGATCCTCGGTTTTGGATTGGGATGTCTATCCCAGTGTTTTGGTTAGGGGTGCTGATCCCTGAGATTTGGTTTTTGGATGATGATGATATAATTGTCACGTGGTAAGTAGAGATATGACCGGATGGTTAGAGACTGTTTTGTGGTGGCCATGATCTGGGTTACTTGTGATGGGCATGTTGATGCCAGTTTGATTAGGATTGAAGCGCCCCGACCCGTATTTACCGTACAGGGTAAACACGTGCCGGAACTGTTCTTACTACAGCAGCAGACAGTACATACCAAATAAAATACAATACACGCAAACCACAATACAATACAATATTCGTCACCCGATCTCGGGGACCATTATTCAAATCGTACACTTCAAATTATTCAACATCAAATACAAACATCAACAGTAATAATATCACAAAAACAAGACAAGCAGCGGAAGACTAGAATGCAGATGCAGCGGTGCATGGATCCGGAGTCAGGTGGAGAAGTAAGCAGCAGCCAACGAGCATCGTACCTAAACTACGATCAACCAAACCTACGGGATGAAACCCCGCAGGCGAGGGGTGAGTCCGAAGCGCTCACCGACGAAAGATAAACAAAGATATATTCAACCATAATGCTTTCGAAGTAAACACAACAATCACAACATTAAGCACAAACAATCACGACACAAGGAAACCACTATAACATTTATACCGAGACCAAAAGAATGCTTAATTAATTTCTTATTACCAATTTTATCTTCCGGGCCCCGTCACTGGACAAGCTAGGGTCGTACCTGATTATTAACTAATTCTGGATGCCAGGCCCCACCACAATCCGGGATCAACATCCCCATATCACAAATCCGGGATCAACATCCCAATATCTCAAATCCGGGATCAACATCCCAATATCACAAATCCGGGATCAACATCCCAATATCACAAATCCAGGGTCAACACCCCAACCAACAAACCCTCTGGCAAGACACCACAGAACTAGTCCCTAACCATCTAGTCGTACCACTACTTTTCAAGTGACAATTACATCATCAACTCAAATTCCAGTTCAATTCATTACTCTTTCATCAATTTCCCAATTTCTACTATCTCAGATTAATTTCACAGAATCAATCTCATGACACAAATTATTCGAAATTATCAGCTCAACATTATTTCCAGCATGTTATACACAAATCCATCACAATCCAACAACAGCATCAATAATTCCACAGCACTCAGGTAACAGTCAATAATTATTCTAGCAGATCAATCTAGCAACAAAATACACAAACAACAAGAATCACACACAGCATTACGGGCACATATCAGGGTTTATCTATCCTCACCTTAGCCGATATCAAGTTTGGAACTGTCCAACTGACTCCAAGTCCGGCTCCTCAGGTACCAGCTCGTTATCAATTCCTATATCAAACAAATAATATGCACATATAAGTGGTATGCAATGTGATGCCACTACTGTATTTACGAAAATTAAATACGGACTCGTCAAGGTTTCTTTCCCGGGTTATCTCTATCATCATCATCATTTCCCCTTTTTTCCAGTGTCTAAAGTATACTTACTCATACGTATTCCTATTCAATACCTACTTTGATAATACCCTTTCCTCTTTTCTTACAAATATGTACTTTCTAAAATATCTGTTAAAAATAATTATTATTTACCTTCTACATATTTTCGCATTAAATATCCTCATATGGTATATCTTATATTTCCAAAATTATTAATTACTATTACTATTATTATTATTATTTCCATGATTATCTCCTCAATTTAATTATCACATTTATTATTATATATTATTTTTTTTCCTAGAATACTATTTATTCCCAAATTATATCTATTTTATTTCCAGAATATTACTTTCCTAATTATATCCCTTTTTACCAATTTTTCCAATTAATTCCTTTTCCAGAATTTTTAAATCTATTTCAGAAATATATATTATCTTTCTTCTTTTTTTTTTTTATTTACTTTTGGACTGGGCCAAGTCCAAGTCCAACTACTAAGCCTACACGCCAAAACCCAAGGCCCAAGGTCCAAGTATCCTAGCCCAAATCCATGACCCAGACGCGGGTCGCACCCATATCAGCCGGGTCGACCCACACGTGACCGGGTCAGATCCAGCTAGAACGGATCCAACCCGCCATGCTCACCTTGCTGTCGACGAAGAGGACGCGCGGCGAGACGAGGCGAGGCGTGCGGCACGGCGACGACTGGCGCGAGGAGNCCAAACCTACGGGATGAAACCCCGCAGGCGAGGGGTGAGTCCGAAGCGCTCACCGACGAAAGATAAACAAAGATATATTCAACCATAATGCTTTCGAAGTAAACACAACAATCACAACATTAAGCACAAACAATCACGACACAAGGAAACCACTATAACATTTATACCGAGACCAAAAGAATGCTTAATTAATTTCTTAATTACCAATTTTATCTTCCGGGCCCCGTCACTGGACAAGCTAGGGTCGTACCTGGTTATTAACTAATTCTGGATGCCAGGCCCCACCACAATCCGGGATCAACATCCCCATATCACAAATCCGGGATCAACATCCCAATATCTCAAATCCGGGATCAACATCCCAATATCACAAATCCGGGATCAACATCCCAATATCATAAATCCGGGGTCAACACCCCAACCAACAAACCCTCTGGCAAGACACCACAGAACTAGTCCCTAACCATCTAGTCGTACCACTACTTTCCAATTGACAATTACATCATCAACTCAAATTCTAGTTCAATTCATTACTCTTTCATCAATTTCCCAATTTCTACTATCTCAGATTAATTTCACAGATTCAATCTCATGACACAAATTATTCGAAATTATCAGCTCAACATTATTTCCAGCATGTTATACACAAATCCATCACAATCCAACAACAGCATCAATAATTCCACAGCACTCAGGTAACAGTCAATAATTATTCTAGCAGATCAATCTAGCAACAAAATACACAAACAACAAGAATCACACATAGCATTACGGGCACATATCAGGGTTTATCTATCCTCACCTTAGCCGATATCAAGTTTGGAACTGTCCAACTGACTCCAAGTCCGGCTCCTCAGGTACCAGCTCGTTATCAATTCCTATATCAAACAAATAATATGCACATATAAGTGGTTTGCAATGTGATGCCACTACTGTATTTACGAAAATTAAATACGGACTCGTCAAGGTTTCTTTCCCGGGTTATCTCTATCATCATCATCATTTCCCCTTTTTTTCCAGTGTCTAAAGTATACTTACTCATACGTATTCCTATTCAATACCTACTTTGATAATACCCTTTCCTCTTTTCTTACAAATATGTACTTTCTAAAATATCTGTTAAAAATAATTACTATTTACCTTCTACATATTTCCGCATTAAATATCCTCATATGGTATATCTTATATTTCCAAAATTATTAATTACTATTACTATTATTATTATTATTTCCATGATTATCCCCTCAATTTAATTATCACATTTATTATTATATATTATTTTTTTTCCTAGAATACTATTTATTCCCAAATTATATCTATTTTATTTCCAGAATATTACTTTCCTAATTATATCCCTTTTTACCAATTTTTCCAATTAATTCCTTTTCCAGAATTTTTAAATCTATTTCAGAAATATATATGATCTTTCTTCTTTTTTTTTTATTTACTTTCGGACTGGGCCAAGTCCAAGTCTAACTACTAAGCCTACACACCAAAACCCAAGGCCCAAGGTCCTAGTATCCTAGCCCAAATCCATGACCCAGATGTGGGTCGCACCCATATCAGCCGGGTCGACCCACACGTGACCGGGTCAGATCCAGCTAGAACGGATCCAACCCGCCATGCTCACCTTGCTGTCGACGAAGAGGACGCGCGGCGAGACGAGGCGAGGCGTGCGGCACGGCGACGACTGGTGCGAGGAGAAGAGGCGGCGCGAGGGGGTTTTGGGTGCAGGTGGAGAAATCAGTGAAGGAGGCCGGCAACGGGGCGGGTTGCTCTTGTCGGATTCGCCTTGTCTTGGACGGCGACGACGACAGTAGGAAGGCGGTGGCAAGTGTGGCGGTGCGAGCGAGGAAGGGGAAGGAACGGGTGGCGGCAGGCGGTGAGGAAGGGAAGAAGAAAGTGATGGTGGTGGCCGGCAAGGTGGCGCTGCCGGTGTGGGTGTTCACGGCAGGAAGGAAAAAGAAGGAAGGAAATGAAAATGGGTTTGGGTCCTTTGTCAAAACGTAACAGTTTTGGGGTTGGGGTATATGTGTTTTTTTTTTTTTGGCTTAGGTGGGTGGATGAGTTGCAGATAAACTTGTAGGAATGGTTTTTGCTGATGTTTTGCAGAGAAAGGTTGGTGGCAGAGAGTTGCAGGCAGATGGTGATGAGGAGGGTGGGTGCAGGCTGAAAAATAAAATAATGGCTACTCACGGGCATAACAGGGGAGACATGAGTTCACGAGCATAATAGTAAGGAGGCGGCTGCATAATTTCAATTATGCAGTCGTGTCCTTTCCGGACCAGAGGATATCCATAATACCCCCCTTGATTAATTTCTAGCCCGATATTTCGGGGTAAATCTCGATTTTTCTCGACATTCCTGGACCCAAAAAATTCCATCTTTGGTCCGGAAAATCCGCAGGAAAAATCCCGAGCGTGGGACAGTGCTCGGTTTCGGGATTCGAAGTGTAAATTACCGTTAATTAATTACCCAAGATTAATCTTAATGGTAAATAACTGTAAAAAAATAAATTTTACGGTGACTGTAACAACATAAAAATTACCGGGGCTGTTACAAGGATGTTGATCCCTCAGTTTGTTATTGGGATGTTGATCCCGAGTTCTTTTTGCTCTAGCACCAGGAACAGGTTGATAACCTGGTACGACCCTAGCTTATCTGTGACGGGGCCCGGAAAGATAAAATTGGAAATTGGATTTTTGTTTAACTCTTTTGGGTCTTGGACCAGTTTTGGGTCGAGTCTTTGGATTGGTATATTTTGGCTGTTTTGCCTGTTTTCGACCTTGAGTATTTATAGTGTTGCATATTGATTGTCTATCCATGGTTGGTGGGCACTTCGGACTCACCCCTCACCTGCGGGCTTTCATCCCGTAGTTGAGTTATCTGTGGTTCAGGTATGGTGCATTCCAGACAGGCTGCGGCGTTATCCCTCGGATAGAACTCGGATCCATTAGTTTGCATCAGTGTCGCATACAGTGTCTTTGTGAGTTTTAAAAGTCTTCCGCTGTGCTGATTATTGTTGTTGTTGGGCCTTGGACCGGTTGTGATGTTATTGATGTTCCCGAGTTTGGATGACGGTTTTTATGTTGGGCCGAAGGGTCGGATTTCTGATGTTTATATTTTGGGCTGTTGAGCCAGAGTTTCTGTTGTATACACTGTATGCTGGGCTTTGTTTGGTCGGGTCGTTACAGTTCCGGCACGTATTTACTATGTATGGTAAATACGGGTCGGGGCGTTTCAATATATGGGTTTTTCTATTAGGGAACATGATAAACTCCCAAACTCCTAAAACTTTAAAAAATCCCATTTGGGTCCTATTCTTTTTTGTGTGTTTTTTTTTTATCTTGTGTCATAGGCATATGATAAATTCCTAAAAAAAGAAATAAATTCTCACAATTATGGAGTATTATTTTCTTGGTAACTGAAATAACCTTCTATTGTTATTTCTTTGATTAATTACACTACACAAATCACTTTTTTTAGAGGATTATTTCAGTAACTAAGTAAATAACACTCATCAATTGTGAGAATTTATTTTCTTTTTCTTTTTAGGCTTATCATGTGCCCCTATGGCACAAGATAGAAAAATCCTTCTCTTATTAGTTATAGTAAACAAGTCATATTCCTTTATAAGTTGCAGCAAACGCGGCCTAAACTTTATTTTTGTCAAGTCCTACCATTAAATCTAACTTTTTAAAAGAGATTAGTTACATTTTAGTGCATAAAAAAAGTTACATTTTAGCCCCTCAAAATTTAGATTTAAAGCAAAAAAAACTCCCTAAAAATTAAAATAGAAATACCATAAATAGATTTGTTATTCTTATTTTCAAATTTATGTATGTAATTTAAAATTAAGTCTAGTTGCTTCCTTTTGCTAGACTATTTGGGGCATGCTGTATGTCTGTATTGTACAACACGCGAAGGTCACTAAGAATAAATTAGATGCAAGATATTGAATATTTAGGAATAAAGGCACTAAAACATTGGCCAGTACTTGTTCTAGAAATACCATCATTTGCGTGTATCAACAATGACTTTCAACTATTTACTTGTAGAGAAATAATTAATTAGTTTTAGTTAATATTTAGCTTGTTAAAAAATAAATTAATAAGTTTTATTTATTTTTTTAATAGGGATAAGAATTGAAATATTCAATTTTGATGTAGCAACACCATCATTTGCAATCCTGATGCATCAACATTGACTCTTGTGGTGGAATAATTAATTGGTCTAGTTAGTAATTAGCTTATTAAAAAAATAAAATAGTAATTTTTAATTAGCTTTTATATTATTAGATCAAATTTTCCTTAATTTAGTAGAGTATTATGAATGCATCAATCCATACTTTATTATTTTTTAATTCAACAAGGGCATGAAGATTCAGACACACAACTCAAGTGTTTGGTTATTATAGCTCCGCTACCATGTCAAGTGACTATCTCAACCAAAAGCTTAAGCCTCATATATTTGAGGATTAAGACTGGTTTTGGCCCTTATTACTCTCTTAACACCCTCCACGTTATAAGTGATGCTCCTAATTTAATTGTACCATAGTGCCTAGCAATGGGCAGATTTAAGGAACTTGCTTTCGTTAATTACAATCGGTAGTCAATTCATTCAGCCGGCAATTAATAACCGACCACTGTGCAATACGCAGTAGTGCAATAGCTATTTTATTCACAAGTACTAGGAATTGCATGAACATGTTGGCATGCTTTTCTATCAACAACAGATTTACAGAAGTGCTTTATATAGTAGGTTACATAAACGGATGTAAGAAGAGAGCATTTTATAAGCGCCACTATATATCACTTCGGAGTCCACTTCAGATCTTTGTTCAAGATTATCTAATTAAAGCCATTGCAAATAGGTGCGTTAATATTTTAATTAAAACCTGGGGCAATACTAATTGTAGTATGGTTGATTTAATGTTTTCTCTTTTGAAAACCCATGGTGGCAGGAATCTTGTGTGAGCCACCTCGTTTCCATATCATGGGAAATCAACTATGGGATACATTTTTTTTTTGAGAAACCAGATACTTATCATAGATCAAACAACTTCAGCGGTTATAAAAGGTTCAATGCATGATGGTACCTCCTCTCCCAGACACAAGCCCCAGGTGAACGAGAACATTCATGAGCTAACAGGTATGCCACATGATTGGCAAACCGTTAAATAAAAGAAAAAGAAAAACTATCAAAGAGTTCAAAGAGAACTACGATATTAGACATAAGAATACCAACAATATTCTGAGGGAAAGATCTCGTGCGACGGGCATTTATAAGACCAAACAATTTGACTCCCATGTGGTGGAACGATAACCACAATCAAGAGCATGCAGAATAGCATTGTGTCCAGCCATGGCCTCACCAAAAAGAGGATCAGCACCCCCAGGTACATGTTCACACTCACAGAGCAGAGGCACCCCCGATCATTTCGAGCTATTGCCCCTAATCTAGTGCCACTCGCTTTACAAGCTGCATCTGAATTCAACTTAATAAATCTTGTGGGAGGGGGACTCCAAGACTGCTATTCGGATGTTCACGACATCTGACGGGGACCAGATACTCCATCATTAGCCCTGATGTAATCCTAGAAGAGGTGTAGGGCACTAACGGCTGTAGAAGTACGCGATTCCATCTTTTGGTTGAAAACCAGTTGGTTTCTTGTCTTCCAGGTCGCCCACATCACCACCACTGCTAGTGAGAAGGCATGCACGTCCAGCGGCCCTTAAGCTCCCTTAGCCAACCTTTCATCTCAGTAGCCGTGGACATAGGAACATGTAGTTGTGAGGCTGACCATACTTGTTGCGACCAGGGACAATGCCGGTGTAGATGTATGCAGGATTCCGTCGATGAAGGACACATCGGGCACCCTCCTTCCACCTAGATGTTACTGAGCAGCAAATTATCTTGTGTTGCCAGAGCATCATGACTGATGCGCCATAGGAAGGTACAAATCTTTGGGGGTATCAGCAGTGACCATAACCATTTCCACCAACCTGTTGTAGCTAGAACATTGGATTGTCCATATTGTGTTGTATGCGTCATCAGATAATGGTACCCACTCCTCACCGAGTACACGCCATCCTTCGTATGTTTGCACGAGATTCTGTCCTCCAGAAGCCGATATCTAGGAGGGATTTGCTGAATAGCTATGGCACTCCCTCATCCAACTATTTATCTGCCCAAACCCGTACCGATCGTCCATTGCCTATGAGCCACTTATAGCCACTATAAACTGCATCCCTTGCCTTTATAATGCTCCTCCATGTGTAACTGGGTTGGTGACCAAGCTGTACAGGCAAGAAATCCTGTCTCTTATAGTACCGAGCTTTAAACACCCGCGCGAGAAGTGTGTCGGGGTTATTTTGCAGCAGCCACGCCTGTTTCGCGAGCATAGCAAGGTTAAAATTTGCTAGCTTCCGGAAGCCAAGACCCCTCAACTTCTTTAACATGCAAAGTTTATCCCACGCCACTCAGCAAAGACCCTTCCGCCTCGCGTTATGACCCCACCAGAATTTTCGGGTGGCTCTTTCCATTTCATCACAGGTGGCCTAAAGAAGAAGTAAATTGCTCATAATATACGTTGGAATACTCTATACCACAGATTTGATCAACACCTCTTTCCCCGCCCTTGAAAGTGTAGTCTCCTTCGAGCCACTAAGATTCTTACATACCCTATCTCGATAGAACTGAAGATAGCTTTCTTAGACCTGTCCACCACTGTGGGGAGACATAAATGTTTCTCAAATCTGTCCACTGCCTTAATACTTGTCCTCTGTTGGACTTGGATAGTGAACCGTCCTTGCATGTTTCGGCTTAGGGAGAACTCGGATTTGTCGAAATTTGTTCGTTGGCCTAAAGCTTCCTTATATGCACTTATTATTCTCACTAGAGTATCCACTTCATTGACTGTGGCCTTGGAGAACAACAGGTAATCATCAACAAAAAATAGATGGCTTATAGGGGGAGCATTCCCTGCCGCCTGTACACCATGGATCAGGCTGCGGGCTTCAGCATTCTTGATCAAGGCTGAGAAACCTTCTGTACATAGGAGGAAGAGGTAAGGGGAAAGGGGATCCCCTTGTCGGAGTCCTCATGAGGGCCTGAATCTAGAGCTCAGAACACCGTTAATCAACACAGAATACGAAGCTGAAGTAATACAATACATAATAAGGCCAATCCATCTCTCGCTAAAGCCTAACTTTTTCATTATTCTCTCCCAGAGAGACCACTCCACTCTATCATAAGCCTTAATCATGTCCATTTTGAATCCTACTATCCCTCGCCTCCCTCTCCTCTTATGACACATATGGTGAAAAATTTCAAAAGCAAGGAGGACATTATCTGTGATTAACTGATCTGGGACAAAATCACTTTGATTACAACTGATAATAGAATGAAGACAGACTTTTAACCTATTCGTTAGGACCTTTGCAATTATCTTGTAGAAGACATTGCAAAGACTTATTGGACGGAACTGGGAACACAACTCAAGATTGGATGTTTTAAGAATCAAAATAATCAAATTAGAATTCAAAAAATTTAAACTATGATTATTATGTAAAAGTGAAATAATTAGACTACTAATAATAGGACTTAGAATATCCTTAAATTGTTGATAGAAGAGAACAGTCATACCATATGGGCCAGGGGCCTTAGTAGGCTGCATTTGTTTTAGGGCATCAACAATCTCCTCTCTTGTGAAATTTCGGGTGAGCTTAGAGTTCGTGGGGCTTGTCACCTTCTCCTCCACACACTCCAATACTCTCTCAACACCACTACTAACACTAGTCTTAAACAGGTTTTGAAAATAGTCATTGATTACTGTTTCAACTTCATTAGCTTTCGAATGCCATTGCCCCGAATCATCTTTAATTATCTTGATAGTGTTGCGCTTCCACCGTTGTGAGGCTTTACCGTGAAAAAAAATTGTGTTGCGGTCACCCTCCTTTAACCAAGTTGCCCGGGATCTTTGAGCCCACATTGTTTCTTCCTTACGAATAAGTTCATCAACAGTCTCGCTTAATAATCTGAATCTTTTCATGTAGAGTCGGAAACTAATTGTGCTTGGAGCCGATCAAGTTGGCTCATGTACTACTTAAGCTGCTTATTCACTGACCCAAAGTGGCAGACATTCCAAGTCTTGAATTGTAGGGCATAGTAATCAAGGCGGGAGGTGATCGCTGAAGGGTTTGAGACCAAAGTAGACGCCATGCATGCAATACTCACTTCTTCTCGGAAACTTGCTTCACGTAACCGTATCTTCTCAAACCTGAAAGAGCGAATTCTCTCTATCTCCACACTCTGGTGACGATGGGTTGAATGTAAAAGCAGTGGGGAATGATCTGAGAATTTCCGTGGAAGAATAATAAGGATATGATCACAGTACAACAACTTCCATGTTGCATTAGCAACGTCCGTGTCAAGTCGTTCCTTGATGTCAGACTCCTTCTCCTGATTGTTGGCCCAAGTGAACGTATTCTCCATATAACCCAAATCAGAAAACTTGCAGTACGTTAATGCATCACGAAATATCTTCATGCAGCGATAATCCCTCGGCCAACCTCCTTCCTTCTCATGATAAAATAATAACTCGTTGAAATATCCCATTATCAACCATGGTAGGGAAGTACTGTTATGAAGCTGACGGAGGAGGTCCCATGTGTGGTATTTGTTTTGGCTCTCAGGCCTTCTGCAGATACTGGTAAAGATCCACACATAAGTCCCTTCACTCGGAAGGTACAGTTTCACATCCATATGGTGCAACGACAAACTCATAAGCTCAACATCCCACATATCTTTCCATAGTAGAGCAAGTCCACCCTGCCTCCTACTACCAGTACCCTCACAATCTACAACTAAAAATATTGGGATACTGAACTCTATTATTCAGCCTATGCATCTCATTAGTTTTCAGCTTGGTCTCCTATAAGAAGACCAGGGTTGGGGAATCAAGTTGTAATTGCTTGATTAGATTATTCTCTACCTGAGAGCTCCCCAATCCTCGGTAGTTCCATGCTAAGAGCTTCATTACGCCTGGTGAGGCTACTCAACAGCCTCTTCCAATCCTGCCAGATATTCAGATTGCTTGCACTTCACAACCACTTCCCTTGCTTTCTTGCCCACCCCCTCCTACTCCATTTCATCCTCATCACTTCCGGTTTTTTTCGCTTCCCCATGTCTGGACATCCTTCTAGTATTACTGACTCATGACTTACACATGTAGACACCAGATTATTACAAGGTTCAGCTGCATAGGTGTAGACTCTAGATTACCCAGAGATGCAAGCTGCGGAACCCCTAGTAGCTGAGCAGGGGCACTAAACTCAAACTGAGGTAGGGTAGCCTAGGAACATCCCGGAGTGAGCTGTTCCTCGGACCCCTCAGTTGCAAAGTTCAAGGTTCGCGCAAGCTGATCTGCCAACTGTTCCTGCTCCTCATGCTACTTCCTTGATCCTTAAAAACCAGCTACTTATCGCGAAGACCCCCTATTTCTTGTTCAGGTCTTTTGTAGGTTGAGTCTACCTTAGTACTGTATGGTTTATGAGGGGAGGCTCTCAACCATTCCCCATAGCTCCACACTTCCTCCTCATCTGACTCCCCGCTTCTCTGTTCACACTCCTTCAGGATATGGTCCATTCTATCACAAATATAATAGAAGTTGGGTATCCCCCCGTACCGGTAGAAGACTGAAATAGGGGAGCCTCTCTCCCGTTTGATTGATTGGGATTTACGTAGGGGCCTCTCTATGTTAAGGTAAACTCTGGCTCACACAAACTTGTCCCAACCTGCTTCGCCTTTCTCATCAAAGTATATGAACCGCCCTGCCTTGCTCGCAATACTCTCAACATTCTTTTTGGTGCGACTATTCAACGATATGTTAAGCATTCGGATCCACGCAGGAGTTTCAAGCAGTTCCACCTTCGAAAGCACTTCATCCCAAGTGATAGGTTTCATAACCACCAACTGTTTCACAAAAAACCGAGGCTTCTCTGCATCAATCACCTCAAGTCTGTCTTTGCGGCTAAAAAACTTAAACAAGAAAAGGTTTCTGTTGAGTTGCTCCACCTCCATTCCCTTCATGGGGTTCCACAGTTTCTGCATCACAGTGGAAAAAGCCTAAGGATTAACATGCTTCATCCCCAAGACTTTGCTTAAGAGGCAAAAGAGCGACACTTCTTTGGTTCCCTCCTATTCCTCATCAAGTACTAGAACATCATCCTCCACCTCCCCCCAGATCTATAACCTGATTTCTTTGGGGAACAATATCCTCGCTATCCTCTAGAATTGATCGCAAGATGAGAGTCACAAAAATAACACCAGAGAGAAGGTTGACGAAGACGAGGCAACAAGACTGCACCCCACAAAACCGCTGGCCCGGTGAGTCTGTATCCTGCAAAACCTGCACACCACAGAGGAGAAAAGAAAAGCCAAAAAACAAAAACAGGCACGACGTAATATGAAGGGAAATAGGAAAGAAACAACAAAAGAAAAGACGACCCACAAAGACTAATAAAACCAAAAACCCTAAGACCACAGGAAAAAACGACGTAGGAGGGAAAGACAGAATAAGGAAACAGGGTAGTAGACACAGAAAGACAATAATAAAAGATACGGCCTCCACAGGAGGAGAACACAAACACAAGAGGAAAACAAAAAAACAAAGGCACCGCCAAACCCTAAAAAAAAAACAGACCAAGGAGAACAAAAACCACCAACCTAGCGTGAAAAAAAAAATAAAACATATATACACGAATGTAGCAGAATCCCAAGAGGGATACAGGTAAACCTAGATGATAGACTCTTACCAGATCCAGAAATCCTAGAGAAAATCTAGCATTTGGAGAGGGAAGAGAGAAAACTAGGACGTATAATGTTAATTCCATGCATTATAATACATAAAAATGCATTTAAGAAAAAAAAAATCTCAGAATGGCCTTCATATATTCTTCAACCACCCCTTTGACATTCTATATCTCAATTTGAGCGATTGCATGTACTATCATCTTTAAATTTGATGTTACTGTGTAATTTAAGATTGTTTGATAGTATAAGATGTTCAAAAAGACATGTGTCAATTTTTCATTCATCCACACAAGGATACATAATCAAATTTCTACAAATTTTAATTAATCTCAATATGAATGTTAGCGTTAAAACAAATGGATTAACTATAATGGTTATACTCTCAATCCAAACAAGAATGAAAGGCTAACCTAGAGGGATTCGATTCACTTAAAGTGGTTGATTAAATTTATCCACCCTATAAGATATTATAGTGTATAGATATTGAGCATGAATGGCACACACTGTGAGTGCCCTGATTCATATATTATATAGACATGGCACCAATATTATATCACTCCTAGAGTGATGTGATCAATCAGTAGGCACAATACGAGTTTATCATAACATACAACTATACATCTTATCACTTATTTAATATCCCCCCGCAAACTCAACCTAGTTCGGAACCAAGGTTGAGTTTGTTACAAAGCCAACGAAAGCGAGTAGTAGCCAAAGGTTTTGTGAGTATGTCTGCCAATTGATCTTCTGGGCTAAGAAATTGGACACCAAGCTCGCCACACTGCACCATCTACTAAACCTTTATACTCAGCCTCGGTTAATGATCTTGCAACTGTACATTGCTTGTTAGAAGTCCACGCCACCAGGTTGCCACCACAAAACACAAAATAGCCAGCAGTTGACCGGCAATCATTAGAGCTCCTAACCCACTCCGTGTCAGTATATACTTGCAAGTCATGCTCTTTAATTCTTCTCAACTGTAACCCGGTCTTTAGACTATGTTGAAGAAAATATAGTATGCGCTTGACTGCCACAAGATGATTATCTGTTGGTTGATGTATAAATTGATTGACTTTACTAACCGAATAACCAATGTCTGGTCGCGTGATGGCCAAGTACTGCAATGACCCTACAATCTGTCAATATGTGGTGGCATCGGAGAGGAGATTCCCTTGCAATAGTCGCAGGGTGTGTGCAACAGACGAAGGAGTCAAGACGGGCTTACAAGTTTTCATCCCCGCTTTCTTAATTAATTCTCTGATGTATTTTTCCTGAGTAAGGCAGACACCTGTTGGAGTATAATGCACTTCCAATTCCAGAAAGTAACTTGGCTTCCCAAGATCGTGGAGAGCAAAGAACAAACTGAGTCAAGTGATTAATTATTGAAGAATAGTTGTGTCATTTCTTGTCACTATGATATCGTCCACATAAACGAGTGGGTAGATGCGAATGTTATTGTGTTTAAAAACAAGCAATGATGGATCCGATTGAGATACCTTGAATTCTTGAGAAACCAAGTATTGGCTAAAGCGTGAGTACCAGGCCCTACGGGCCTGCTTGAGGCCATACAATAATTTGTGAAGATGACACACTTGATGAGGACGAGATGGATCTGTGAAACCAGGTCGATGTGTCATGTAAACTCGCTCCTGTAAATAACCACCCAGGAATGCATTTTCAACATCAAGCTGTCTGATGCACCAATTTCTTGAAATTGCAATTGAAAGAACAAGACAAATGGTAGTTGGCTTGACAATAGGGTTGAACGTTTCACCATAGTCGATGCCTGCTCTTTGGTGGAAACACTTGGCAACCAATCTTGCCTTATATTGTTCAATACTCCCATCTTGCTTTCTTTTGATACAATATACCCATTTTCACCCCACAAGATTCATTCCTGGTGTAAGTGGCACAAGGGACCAAGTTTGATTTCGGGCTAAGGCATTCATTTTGTCAACCATTGCAAGGCACCACTCTAGCTGTCGGTTGGCTTGAGTGAAATAATTAGGCTCATCTGTAGATATTGGTTTTACTTCAGCTATATTACTGGAGGGTGAATATTTTTGTGGTGGTTTTCTGTTTGCCCTAAGTTTCATCAGATGATGATGAACAAGATTTGGAGGAGGAGGAGTTGATGTAGGAGATATATCAGAAGGGGACATGGTAATTTATTGTGGTAATAATGGTGGGGTGAGTTATTATAATGGACTAGAAGTCGGTGTGTGAGGAGGGGAATGCGGAAGCAAATGGTGGGATGGTGTGGATGTTGTGGAAGTAGGACTCGAAATTGGATCAGGATTTGCTAAGGGTGAGGAAGTTGTAGTTGAATCAGGTCTGTGAGAGGATGAAGTGTCCGACACCAGTGATGAAGGTTGCGCAGTTGTCGTGGATGGAAAAAAGACTTGGAGTGGCACAGACGTCCAGGAAGATACCTCGAATGAAGGTGGAGTACTTGGTGTGGGCTCAGCATGAAACGAGAAAACAAACTCATGAAATTGCACATGTCTAGCAATATAAAATTTCTTGGCTTTATAGACATAACACCGTTACCCTAAGTGTAATGGACTATACCCTAAAAAGACACAGTTACTTGATCGGAAATCCATTTTGTGTTTATTATAAGGCCAATGAAACGGAAAGCACAAGCATCCAAAAACTCTTAGAAAGGAGTAATCTGGTAAAAGACGAAACAATTTTTGATAAGGAGAGATGTTGTGAAGTACGGGGGTGGGTGATCGGTTAATAAGTTACACTACAGTCTCGAAGGCATAATGCCAAAATTTTGGTGGAATCTTAGCTGCTGCCATTAGGGTTAGACTAGTTTCGACAATATGCCTATGACGGCGCTCTACAGCACCTTGTTGTTCATGCGTGTGAAGGCACATCAGTCTATGTTGAATGTCGTGATTTTGAAAATACTTGTTAAGTTTTCTATATTCCCCGCTCCAGTATGTGTGAACTGCCTTTATTTGTGTATGAAATTGACACTCAACGCATTTTTGAAAGACAAATTTGCTGAAATCATCCAGGAAAATAACATAATAAAAATGGCCGTCACTACTAGATGTAGGAGAAGGACCCCAAACATCACTGTAGACTAATTTGAGAGGCCGATTGGTTTTATTTTGACTGATCCGAAGGTGTTTTCTAGACAACTTTCCTAGTGGACAATGAGGACATGGAAAAATACTATGAGGACGAAGAACTGGTAGGTGATTACTAGACAGAACCAATTGCTAGATGTGGTGATGAGGATGCCCCACGAATTGCACTAAAAACTTCAAACTGATGTCGGATAGTTTCTGAAGGGAGATGATAGAGCCCATCAATGCACGGGCCGGTGAGGAGTGTTCTCTTGGTACCCTGATCTTTTATACAAAAATAATGGGGGTGAAATTCAAAAAACACATCATTATCTTGTGTAAATTTCTGAACAGAAATAAGGGACAGGAACATGAAGAATATTAAGGATATGCAAGAGTTTGGACTGTGAAGGGAGATGTTTAGAACCAATGCCTGAGATGGAGAGTTGGGCACCGTTACCTACTTGCAGTGAGTTGGCACCGTGATATTCTTCAATTGGGCAAACTAATGACTATCAGGAGAGACATGGTGGCTGGCCCCAGTATCCGGGAACCAAGTGGAAGGTGCATAGGATGAAGGAGAAGAAGGAATAGACTGAGCAGTATTAGCATTTGGTTGGGAGAAACGGTGATAACACTTTTGGGTTGTATGACCATATCGGCCATAGATTTGGCAATGTGGCTTGGAAGGTTCTGTATTCCACGCAGGTCGGGCATTGAAATTCCCCCGGCCAGAACCTCGTCCCCTATTGCGGCCACCACGTCCGCCGCGGTTGCCATTCGACCCCTGATTACCGCGACCAGAGCCTGCGTACCTAGTATGCTGCACCACATGAGCAGAAGGCAAAGGAGATAGAGGTGGCACAGGCGCAACCAAAGGGGTTGCTGGTCCATCCGAATTGAGAGTCTTCACAGGATCATCATATATAAATTCATAAGACATCAGCAAACTTTGTAATTATGAGAATTTCACTGGTTTAAGACGAGTTTGAAGAGAAGAAGTAAGAGGTTTGAGCTCAAGACGCAAACTACGAAAAACATAAACATTAAAGTCATTAGTTTCAAGAGGCTTTCCTAAGGCTGCCTTCTCGTCAGCGAGACGTTTTGCTCGGTTAAGATACCGCAGGCCAGATTCAGTTGGCTACTGCTCCAAACGCGCAAGGCAATCGTGATAGCCATAACACGAGTGTTATTGGGAGAAGCCAAGGATTCTTCCAAGGTGAGCCAATCAGCACGAGAGGTTTTCTTGTTGACGACGATGGAAAAGACATCAATGGTGACAGAGGAAAGAATGGCAGAGAGAATAAGACTGTCCTGTTGAATCCACCGGGCATAGTTTGGATTATGTACCGGTGGCGCATCATCTGTGGGAGAGGGAACAAAGGGGAGTGGACAAGGAAATGAGCCATAAACATAGCCCATGACATCAAGACCAACCAGAAATGGTTCCATTTGGGCACGCCAGAAGACGTAATTAGTTTCAGTTAACTTAATGGTAATGTGATGATGGACTTGTATCAAAGGATTGGCCGAATCAATAGAGGTAGACATGTTAGGGTTTATGGATGAGGAAGACAAAAGTTTGGAAGAGGAGGACTCAGCATCTTTGGGATCTATCGCCATTGAAGACTTTTATGGCTCCGTTACCATATAAGATATTATAGTGTATAGATATTGAGCATATAACCATGAACATGGTATCTGTGAGTGTCCTGATTTATATACAATACGAGTTTATCATAACTAGTGGCGGTGGCCTAGGGGGGCCATGACCCCCCCTAGGTTTCTAATTTTTTCATACAACTCTTATCGGAACATACCAATTGCCCCCTAGATTTTTAATTTTTGTAAATGAGTCCTATTGTGATGTATATTTAGTTTTTTACATAAACCCTTATTATCACACATAAAATGTTATATTGGCCCCCTCTAAAAATTCTATCTAGCTTCGCCACTGATCATAACATATAGCTATGCATCATATCACTTATGTAATACACCCTAATCTATTTCTTTATTTTTTGGGTAATGGAAATGGCTATAGTTGCCTATATACAAACACTAACCAAAATCATTATCAGGACTAGTTTACCCTAGGCAACGGCCATGAGACCCAGGCTAGTCTGAGTGATGTAGTTCTTTATGATCAAGACTCAATCAGGTTTTTAAATTTTATTTCTCTGGAGAAAAACCCAGCTTCAAGAGAACCAGACGTGGATGTAATCATTTAACTATTGAACTGCACCAGGGAGGTGAACTAATATAAAAGAAAACTATATATGAGCAAGGACTGAGCAGATTAACTGTGCCGAATTTTTCGTGCTGATACCGACTCAATACCGACGGTATCGGCTCAGAAAATGAAGGATTTTAGCGCCACCCCGTTGAGTCGTGCCGTGCCGAATTAGCCCCACCCAAGAGTCGGTCGGAAGCCTTCCGAACCGTCGGTATTCGGCACAGGCCGATGCCGATAAGCCCAACACGTCCTGAGCCCCACCACCAAAGCCTAACCCAAAGAACATCACTTACCAAGCCCAAAAATTCACTATCCCAGTAACCCTTACCCAAGTCACACAACCCATTTCTCAAACCCAAACACAATTACACAAAACATAAAAACACCTAACCCTAAAAATCGAATAGAAATTAGAAACCCGTTACTTTCTCTTCTCTCTCTCTCTCTCTCTCTCTCTCTCTCTCTCTCTCTCTCTCTCTCTCTCTCTCGTTCTCTACTTCTCTTCTCTATCTCCTCCGAGAATGGCACAACCACCGTTTTCTGTCACAATCAATCACCCCTTCCCTCTTCTCTCTCAGTCTCAGCTCGGAAACAGTGAAACCCCTCATTCGGCCCCTTCACAGTTCACGGCCCCAATTTTTGAACCCTAATCCTCCAACCCTTATTCAATTGCAAAATCACGAAGCCAAAAGCCCCAATTAGAAGTAATCAAGCCTTAAGTTCCCTAATTGGAACCTGATTTGGAAGTCCAGAGCCCCAATTTGTCTAATCGAACCCTAACCCCCTAAAAAATTCGAAACCCTAACTCAGAAATCAGAACCCCCAATTAGTCAAACCCCAACTCCAAATCGAATTCGAGCCCCTAAATCCCTAATTTAGAACAGAAAACAGAAGGCCCAATTTCTCGAGCCCTAATCGGCTAATCCCCAATCGAATCAAAATTGTAACCCTAATCAGAAGGCCGAAGTCGCCAACTTGTAAGTATCTTTCTCTAATTGTGTTATTTCTTGCTTTTATGCTGGAATATTTTGTTTAATTATGTTTAATCATTGCTGGGAATGTTTTATTTTCTGTTTAAAGTTAATCATTGCAGGATTGTTTGTTTGTGTTTAATCGTTGCCGGATTATTTGTTTTTGAAGATGGAAAACATTGATCACAACAGTGAATCAATGGTGGGAAGTTCTGGAATCCCTACAACTAAGGAAGCAGCAGCGATGGAGGTTGATAATATGCGGTTGCCTTTAACCGAAGTAGCGGTGACGACGACTACAATAGCTCCTCTAGGACCTCTACCAGCTACAACTCCAAGCACATTGAATGAAACTGGAGGACCAGGAGCAGAGGCAGTAGACACCACTCAAAACCGGGAAGGAGGAACCCCAAATGCAGAGGCGAAGAAGATGTTATTAATGAACCTACTCAAGAAACCAGACAGGGATAGGTCTAAGGTGTGGGAGCATTTCAGTAAGATGGACAGTCTTGGTAGGATCAGAATTGTAAAATGCAAGCGATGCGGGCAGGAATTCAGAGCTGATCCGAAGAAGAATGGCACTTCTGGTATGTTAGCTCACCTTAAAAGATGCCTTTCCAATCATACCCTAGATGATTATGGACAGACTGAATTGATTCATGGGGAGGATGAGGAGGGAAAATCTACTTTATCAACATATAGGTTCGATCAGGAAGCTGTTAGGAAAGCCTTAGCGGGGATGATCATTGTAGATGAGCTGCCTTTTAGGTTTGTAGAGGGTTATGGTTTTAGGAAATTCTTGTCTGTTGCTTGTCCTAAATTCAAAGTGCCTTCTAGATGGACTGTTTCTAGGGATTGTCTCCAATTTTATGTAGATGAGAAGAAGCATTTGAAGGAATTTATTAAGTCTAATAGTGAGAGGGTGTGTCTCACCACAGACACTTGGACATCGATTCAGAGGATTAAGTATATGAGCTTAATTGCTCATTTTATCGATAATGAGTGGAAGTTGAGGAAGTATGTGCTGAATCTATATCCTATAGGTAGTCATAAAGGTGAGAAAATTGCTGTTGCAACTGAGAAATGCTTGGCAGAGTGGGGCATAACTGGTGTCTTTACAATAACTATAGACAATGCCACCTCTAATGATGTAGCTTTAAACAACTTGCAAAGGAAGATAGGCAAGTGGAAAGGGAGTGTGATGGGATGCAAGTACATGCACATGAGGTGCATTGCACATATTATGAATCTTATTGTTGGTGATAGATTAAGATGCACAGGGAAGGCAGTGTATAGGATCCGTAGGGCAGTAAGGTATGTTAGGCAGTCTCCGGCTAGGTTGAAAAGATTCAAGGAGTGTGTGCCTCCTAGAGCTGATGGAAGTAAAAGCAAAGCTTTACTGTCCATTGATGTCCCAACTAGGTGGAACTCGACTTTCACCATGCTGGATACTGCTTGCAAGTTTGAAGCAGCCTTTGAGAATTATATGAATGAGGATGAAAATTTCAAGAAGAAATGGAGTCATTTGATAAAGGAGTAGAAGAAGACTAGCCAGGTGTACATAGTCTAGAAGATTGGATTAAAGCTAGGCGCTTATGCAATTGTCTAGATAATTTCTATGATCTCACCACTTTCTTTTCTGTTACTTCATATGTGACTTGCAACACATATTTTGAGGAAATCATTTCCCTCCTTGGAATGTTGATGGGCTGGATTGATGATGATGATTTGGAAATGAGTATCATGGCCCAGAATATGAAGTCCAAATTTGACAAGTACTGGGGTGACATTGAAAAGTGCAATATGGTGGCATTCATTGCATCAATTCTAGATCCTAGGTATAAACTTGGTTTTGTCCAATTCTCTTTGAGAAAGGTATATGGTGAATCCACAGGGAAAAAATTATGGGAGAAGGTCGAGGCTGCCATTTATGGTATGTTTGAGGCTTATTATTCCATGACGTTTCCTTCAATTCGAACTCCAGTAGCACAATCCACTTCCACCACTACAGGATCATCATCATCAACATCAATTGCTGCATCTGGAGGTGTTGATAGTGCTGAAGGAGATAAAGGAGAGAAGGGCAAGAGGAGGTTGTTCAAAGAAGAGCTCAAGCAAGAATATAAGAAGATGAAGCATGGTGGTGAATCAAAAACAGAGCTGGACAAGTACCTTGCAGAGGATGTCGAGGAAGATGCCAAAAAATTTAACATTTTAAGGTAGTGGAGGATAAATTCTCCTCGATTTCCTGTACTGTCCACTATGGCTCGAGATGTCCTTGTTGTTCCAGTATCCACAGTAGCTTCAGAATTAGTTTTCAGCACTGAAGGTAGGGTTTTAGATCCTTATAGGAGTTCCTTGACTCCAAAAATTGTGCAAGCTTTGATTTGTGGCCAAGACTGGATTAGGCAACCATTGCGGATTATAAGAGCGAAATAAATATAGATGAACCTCCAGCCAATATAGACAGACTTGAGAATGGTACTATCCTCTATCTTATGTTGTGTTTTATCTTTTTATGCATCTTAAAATATTACGGTGACTTACATGAGTTGTTTTTAT
This sequence comes from Turnera subulata, assembly GCA_028386065.3. Lineage (NCBI taxonomy): Eukaryota > Viridiplantae > Streptophyta > Magnoliopsida > Malpighiales > Passifloraceae > Turnera > Turnera subulata. Next base: position 184,223 of record JAKUCV010003272.1, on the reverse strand, counting down.
TTATTTCTAGAAATGAGCGACTTGTTGCTTCAAGAGCCCACCATTGAAGTCTGAAATCAAGCATGAGGCATTGGATGATGTAGTAATGGTAAGTTCATTACCTTTGTGCATCTTGTTAACTTTTATACTTTTTCCCTCTTCATCATTTACATCATCGGATTTGTATGAGTTTGAAAGCTTAACCTATTACCTATATACTTCATTCTCAGATTGATAGATTTTGGCATTGGACTTTGAACTTTGGTGGACTAGTGGCGCAAAGAATGAAAGAACAAATCCAATTTTTACCATTTTAATCTGTCATGAAGACATGAACAGCTTTATGGATTATGTGTTGTATTGTAACATTGAACTTCCTATCATATTTATGTCTGTGTGGAATTGGGATTGAATATTTGATCATTAAGTGTTTGTGCTTCTGAATTTACATTTGGATATTGATCAGTAATCGTATTCTGTTTGAATTTGATCATAATTGTGTTTGAGTTGAGGTATTTCTGGATTTCTGGATTTCTGAAAGTTGCAAACTTGCAATGAATGACCTGTCGGCATCGGTTGGAGTCAATGCCGACCGAACCGACGTCGGTATTAATCGGCACCATGCCGATCGGCATGAGGCCAAACTCGGCACGGCATCGGTCAGAAAATTGACCATTCGGCACAGTGATACCGATCGCTGAGTCGGCTCGGCATATGCCGAACCGACGTTTTGCTCACCCTTAATATGAGCTATCTAAATGGTCCGTTCACATGACATTCGAGAAATGAATAGAAATGTGAAGTAAAGTTCAACAACGGAGTCGGCCCAAGAAAGTAAAGGAACACAACCCCAAAGCATCTTTGGTGCGCCAACCTACCCCAGCATTTGGGCTCCTAAATTGATCCACAAAATGACAAAGTGTGCCGAAGTTTCAGATAGGTAGGGTTAACATGAAATTGTTGTCATACTTCCCCCGCACCATGGAGCTCGAGGTATCCACAATTATTAAATACTTCAATTATTTTACTCAAATCAAGTCTATTCAAAGTAGGAAAGGCAATATATTTTTTTTATGGTAATGAAATTAAGCCAACATATTTATCCCCAATTAAATAGGTTGCCCTTAAACCTAATGCGACCAATCAATGTATGTTAAGCACACATTACACCCTATTCACCCTACTCGCGCTACAATTCCTGATCATTTCCAATCAATTTGTGGAACATGGACCTTGAATTTTTTTTTTAAAAAAAATCATATATAATAATTATTTTGTGCATGTACACCACATATAAAATTAAAAAACATCTCTGTTGATTGGACTTCTTGCAGTAATAGTGCTCTGTTCTTGGTCTCTCGATATGTTTGGGACACATGTAGAATAATTAAGAAGATTATGACATTTTGCAGGTGCTGTTATACGCTTGGGTCCGGTGCTTCTTATCGTATCCAGTGTTAAGGACTAATAGACATTCACCCCTGTGATGGTACTTTGGCTTAATAAGGTCCCCAACAACTCTGAAATTTGAGCTCAGGCTCAGGCGAATAACTATGGGTAGTCCATTTCCTGACTCTAGCATGTCCTCCATGTTTCTTCCTGCACCATACATGGGTTTGTTCTTTGTCCCCACAAACAATTCAAACAATGATGAGCTGTGGCTCTGAGCATATAACCTTGAACCCTGAAAATTAAAATTAAAAAAAAATAAATATCAATTAATATAAGAGAAAGTTGTAATATGTTAATTAGGAATTTAACTAGGATGACATGATGAACAGGCTGTAATTGTTTATAAGGAATTTAACTAAGGAGAAGAAGAGACTTACACGTGACATAGCAAAAGGGAGGCGGCCAAAGGACATATCCAGTTTTGGGGGGTGAATGTGAAGGCCAAAGAGCTTGGATTTGTTTTCTATTATCAGGTTCACGGAGCAATTGCAGGTAAGGATCTTTGTTGTAACACCAGAGGCATCTACTCCTTCCCCGAGTCCAAATTGTGGAATTCCAGCCAACTGCACCACATTTTCAAAATTCTTGATTTCTTATATATACTGATATGCTGTTAATTGCCTCCTAATTAATCATGCTAGGAGTAGGATGGATCCCCTGTAGCTAGAACTGAAGTGCACGTAGATGCCTCTTATATAGTTTTTGGGGGCCGACTCTTTGATTTTCCATTTCCTTTACTTCTTGATTTTCTCCAATGTGCTATGTAGTCAATGTTGATCATGTGGACCATCTTCATCCTTCGTATCAATCATGATGATGTTTTTAACAATGAGGATATCATAAAGATCAATTGGAGCAGTATTGCACTCAGTTCTGATATAAATGATCCTAATTAAGCTTATAATTCCAATACTTTATATAGTCTTACCAATTTCTACCAAAGATATGTTTATATCGACCAACAAAATTTTAAATCCAAAGATTGTCCAGTCTTTCCAATACTATAGTAGCTATAAAACAAAGAAGTATAATCGGGATATATATAACACGGTCAATAAAAAAAGATGGGACATATACCTTGACTGAGAACTGAGGTGGAGGGGGCTTTGTAGCAAGATAAAAAACGAGCAACGCAACTGCCAAACTGGCCACCAGTCTCCAACTAATTTGCAAAGAAATCCAAGCACATGAAGAACTTCCCCTAAAAGAACAATACCTGCGCCACCACCCGCCATTCCTCCCATTATAATACTGTTCCTCGCCCTCTTCCTCGTCCTCCACATAACCACCACCAAGGCCTCCGTGCCCATCAACAATGATCAGGCGGTTGACGCCAGTCTCAGTCATCATCATCCCATGACTAATCTTCTTCTCATTGAGGAAAGAGTGGTTGGACCCACGAGAAGAGTAGCGAGAGAGAGTGAGCCTTGACACCTCTTCAGGGACGACGTTCTTGTTTAGGAGTACTAGGGTATCGGATCTTGTTGGGGACTGGAATGTGGATTCAAGAAGATGATTGTTGGCTTTGATATCAGCACTATTGGCATGGGAGATGGTGGATGGGCTCTGCACGTAGTATGCGCATGGATAGGAGTTGAACAAAGTTTCTTGATCTTCACAGCTATCCATTTTCCTGTGAATATGCGTGGACATTGTGTGCATATGCGTGTGCGCTGTGATATAGGCCTAATGGAGAGATAGTTAATGGGTAGTTTCTGATAGAGAAAGGTTCAGTTTTTTGGAGGGTTTTTAATCTGGACAGATCAGGAGCTGCATTTGTTAGCTTAATTGCTTTTACACTTTTTACCCGATACTTTGATTTTCTTTTTGGATTTGTTAAAAAGTAACAGCAAATTTGCATAGCAAGGCTGCTTTTGAAATGGGATCAATGATCCGTAGCAATCATTTCGCTTGACAAGAAAGTGTAATTAAGTATCCTCTGTATTAATATTTCTCTTGTATAAGCATTTTCCTCGGTAGCAATTATGGAACAAAGTTAATTTCTTGATGTATGAGTATGACCTTTGTGATACGCTACTTAGATGGTTTACATATAAAAGTGGGATCGAAAACATAATTGGATGCCCCAAATCATAAAGTAGTCAAACGAAGTGCAAGCAGTCTTCTGGATTTGGCATCCTATTTCCGTTCTAAAATGATCACAAAAATCGTATGAGGAGTTTATTTCCAAAATGCATTAATGGCAACTGAATATACAGTTATGCTCGTAAGTAATCACCTACATGAATGAAAGTGTCCGCTCAATTATCTCAAATGTTACTTTATGCAGCTATATACAGCACCAATGAGGAGGCATTATGAGGGCATATGTATTCCACAGATTCACCATTAGCAGAGAATCCCAGATGGAGAGTTTTGATGCTGATTAGCTGAGTGAAACAAAAAAAAAGGTACAGAAATTTATACCGATAATTACGGGATCCAAGAGCTAGAGCCATTGTAGCATTGGCTTTACACCGAATTGTCCCTCTTTTTAACATCCTAGGAATGATGGCACATTGGCACGCTTTGGGATTTGCCTTTCCCTTGTTTAATTGTGTTTTCCAATTGTTTAATATGGAAAGGCTCATCTCTTGTCCAAAAAGGAACGGGGATTTTGCAGCACCAAAGATGAATAATATTATATTATATAGTGCTTCAAGCACACTACTGTAATTATTCTGTAGGGCTCTAATGTAGATACCCCGATGCCCATAACTTCCAAGCTGCACTGCAGTCTCACCCTTTTTTTCGTTGGGGAAAACCAATAGTCTTATAATTTTTTTTCCATTCCTCAAGTCATACAACTCTAAAAATCTTTAATTAAGTCTTATTTCTTTAATTAGTGATGTTAAATCAAAAACTTTTGGTCCCTCAATTCTTTTTAAATATTATTATGATCCCTCTTATCATAATTCAAATTAATTAAGTTCTTAAATCTTTACAACTATAAATTTTAAATTTTAAATCCTAAAATTTTAAACTCTAAACATGGACTCTTTATCTTAAAATATAAAATCTTAAACTATAAAGACAAAAACCCTAAACATTAAATCTTAAATTTCTAAAATCCTAAACTCTAAACATTAAAATCTTAGAACTTTAAACCCTAAAATTCTAAATATTAAAATCATAATCCATGAATCCTAAAATTTTAAACTCTAAATCCTAATCTTCACAACTCTAAAATTTAAATCTTAAAATCATAAAAAAAATTAAACCTTAAAATCCTAAAACCTTAAATCCTAAATCCTAAAATCCTAATTCTTAAACTCTAAATGCTAAAATCTAAACATTGAATCTTAAATTTCATATTTTAATATGTCATTCATGTAATTTAGGGTCTAAAATATTAGGATTTTAAAGTTTAGGGTTTAGATTTTCCTTTAGAGGCCAAAATTCTAAAACCTATATCACAATGAAATGTTGGAGCATAAACCCTAAAATCTTAAAACTTTAGACCCTAAATTACATAAATAAAGTATTAGGAATTGATATTTAGATTTATGTTTTAGAGTTTAGGATTTAGGATTGTAGGGTTTAGGATTTTACAGTTTTAGATATTAAGATTTAGGATTTTAGACTTTCGGATTCAGGATTTTAATGTTTAAGGTTCTAGGGTTTAGTGTTTAGGATTTAAGGTTATGATTTAGTATTTTAAGATTTAAGGATTAGGGTTTATGATTTAAAGTTAATTAAGGATTAATATTTTAAGGTTTAGGTTTAAGGATTTTCAGTATGATATACAAGGTTTTAGGATTCATAACCTAGTATTTAAGATTAAACTTTAAGGTTTAGGTTTAGAATTTAGTATTTAAAATTTTATGATTTAAAAAGGATTTAAGAACTAATGGTTAGGATTTTAGGCTTTTTGGTTTGTGATTTTAGGTTTTAAGATTAAGATTTAGTGTTTAGGGTATATAATTTTAGGATTTATAATTGTTTTAAGATTTGAGGACTTAATTAATTTGAATTATAATAAATAGGACTATAAAAAACATTTAAGATCATTTGAGGGACCAAAAATTTTCAATTTAAAATCCAAAATTGACAAAGGACTTATTTAATATGGGGAAAAACTATTTGCCACTACATACATCACCTCTGAAAATTTCATGGTGATGTGGCATCTTACATGTTAAAAAATTAATGCTGACTGGATATATATTTTTATTTTCTAAAATAGAAAAGAAAGCCTAAATCCATCTCCATTATCAGGACGTTTTTCTATCCCTGCATATCAGGATCAATGGTATGGCGGTGGTTGCCAGATTCCACCCAAAAGGAGACTTAAAGTTTATTCAATTATTCTCAAGATAGATCAACAGTACAAAAACAATATTTCAGGATTCACTAAAGCAATTAAATATAATCGGAGGAAAAGTGTCAGATTATTCAAAGCTTTATTCGCTGCAATATTTTTTAAGAATGTTGTTGTGACAAAGACATACATTTCTTGAAACGCCCAATTACAATGGAACTCTTGTTTAAGTTGAATAATTCAAGAAACAATGATTGAAGATAAGCATAATCTTGTACCACTATAACTTTTTTGCGATCGGCGGTGGGCGAAACCGCAGATGAACCTTTGTTAACGATAAGCATAATCGGCTACAACAAATCATACTCTTAAAGATGGAAATTTTGTTGAAACTGAATAATTAAAAAAACTAATTCGGATAATAAAAATCTGTTCCGGTGGTGGAGGAAATTGGCGGCGGGCGTAACATTGATTGATATGGACGAGAAGAAAAACGGTGAAGATGAATTTAGGGTTTCTTTTTAACATGTAAGATGCCACATCACCCGTGAAATTTTCGAGGGTGATGTATGTATTGGTAAATAGGGACTTGATTAAGGATTTTTAAAGTTATAGAACTTGTTTGACGAATCACCTATGTTATAGGACTCCGGAAGAGATTTTTACTTTTTTTTTTTCATCGATACTATTGCAACATATTTAGTGAATCAGAAATACTAGTTTACATTTTTGTTCCATAATCTTATGGGACAATGAATATATAGAAATTTCAACAGACCCTTAAGGCCTTTTCCTTCTGTTGGAAATAATAATTTTTATATGCTCTAATATTTTTAGATAATAGAGTAGGGGTGAGCAGAATGACCAAACAACCCGGATTACTCAATGTCCGAACCGAATTATGCATAGATTGGACACTGTCCAAACCAAATTAAAAATTCCCAAAAACCTAATTTGTATTTCCCCACTCTCGGTCTCTCTCTCTCCCCCCATTCTTCTTCGATTGAGAGCACGGCAACGGTGGTGTAACGTCCCGGTTTTTTCGATTGTCACTACAGACCAACACGGGACCTTTCCAACATGCTTTGTCCTCACTCAGCACGTTTCCAGGGAAAACTTCCCAGGAGGTTACCCATTCTAGAATTTCTCCAAGTCAAGCACGTTTAACTATAGAGTTCTTTTGGAATGAGCGCCGAAAAGGAAGGTGCACCTTGTTGATATAGTTAGTACCCATTAAACCGTTTGAGCTATTCTCGATTGTGCAGTCCCATACCTGTAAAACCTCGAAATCACTTCATTTGAGCTATTCTTAATTATACAGTCCCATACCCGTATAATTATGAAATCGCCCCAACTGTGCAGCCCCATCCCTACACAGTCTCAGGATCTCTCCTATTCCGGTGTGGATTTCGGTTCATTCTTGTGCCCCTCCGTCTAGAAGCCTGCCAGAAGCCGCTCCTTGTCCATGCTCATCCCAGCACCGGCTTACACTTCCCGGCCTTATAGACCCCGGGTGTCACAGGTGGCTCGAGCACGGCGGTGACGACGGCTATGTCTTTTCGAGCGCCGCCATCTTCTGCGATGTCCAGTTTGATTCCTCCGTCATCAGGTCATAAGTATTACTAACCCACTCACTCCCAACTCCCTCTCTTTCTTTGATAAAAATAACCAGATCGATTTTTTTATAGGGAGAGAGTTGCTTTTAGCCATCCTACAAATTTGCCTAGTGGTTCTTGTCGTTCTCATAACTTAAATTTGAATATTGAGCATGTATAACTTCATTTTGGATTTATGGTGGGCAATTGGACATGTATAACTTCAATTCGGATTTATGAATTTGCTAGATTTCCTTCTTTTTGTAGTTTTTTTTTTCCTGTCGTTTTGCAATTTGGACAATTTAGGCAAAGGATGTCCGGACCAAAATATTTTGGTCTATTTGGTATTTGGACAATATGGGTTTGGACATTGGTACGGACACCCTCAGAGCAATTTGGTCAGCCCAAAGACCAAACCAAATTAAGAGTGTCCGAACCAAATTGCCCAAATACTCTCCCTATAATAGAGTTAGACTATGAGATAAGAATTGATAGAACAAAAGTTGTTAAAAAAGTAGATTTCAAGTTGACTGGATTGTTTTTTTCTTGGTCTTGAATGGAAGTTTCTTAGTTTGATGAGATTATTTGGATGATCTGCAAGATCAATGGGAAAAGGATCCGGGGAAGTCCAGAATTATAACTTCAAAAGACCCTCCGATGCCTAAGTTAACAAGGAAGAATTTTTCTATAATAATATATAGAGAGAGAGAGTTTTGGAGAGAATAGGATTGAGTTCTCCATAATACTCATTTTAAAGAGAGAATTTATGTGAGAAAATAATTGTCCTCCGAAACACTCAAGCTATGCCCTTTCTATAGGATATTTACATAAAGTTTCTGGATTTGAGAGTCTCTTGAGATTCTTCTAAAATGTTAAAAATGCGTGTTTAGAAAATTCTAACGCTTTAAGTTCTTTAATACTTTTTGTGCTTATAGCTCTCTTTAAGTTTCTGTCAATCTTTGAGCTCTTTTACTGAACCTGGGTCTGTACTTTTGTCCTGGACCCAGACCTCGACTTGCCCTTGGACTGATTGTTAGAAATCCATGTCATTATAGCCCTCAACTCTAAGGGATATCTATAGTAATTTCCCTTAGAGTTTATTGCCTAGGTATGCTTTGGTTTTCATCACCTTCGGATACTAAATTACCTTATTTGGCTAATTTAATATGATCTCAATATGTCTTAGTTTGAGTTTTGAGCTACCTGAGTTTATGAACCACATCTAGGTCGATATCGGCTCATTAAACGACCAATGTAGAATTGGCTCAAATTTTGATTTGTTGGAATTGAGAGTTGTTATAGCCCGCCATTAGTGATATCGTGGTGACTCAAAGGTTGCAAATTTTTTTTGAGCTCCTTTTAAGCTTATTTTGACTTTTGCACTTCTGGACTTGCAAGAAATCACACTTGGAATTATATGAAGTGCCCATTCTTAATATATAAGACTCTTTGCTTTTTTTGTTGTTTTCCAAGTGGTCTTCATTTTTTGGCCCGAAGATTTGTGTCTCGGTGCTTCTAATACAAGAAGGTACTTTAGAGGTAGGTACCTTTGACATAAGGAGCGGCTTCGATATAAAGCGTACTTTCTTTATATGAGAGAATGCGATATAGAGAGGACCTCTAAAAGTGGATACTTTTTTTACACGTATGCTGAGATGCAATTCTTGTTGTTGGGACTACTTGGCCTTGGTTGTCTCTCTCTCTCCCTGTTTTACTTTTTTGAGTATGCAACTCAATTTTGACTCAATTTGTTTTTTTATCATGCAACTTTGAGTTATAATGCCTCGATCGTCTTTTATTATGCGACTTACTTGAGCTATAATGCCGCTGTCGTCTTTTATTATGCAATCTTCTCTTTAGATCGTCTTGTTTTTTGGACTGGAATAGGCTAAATGGCCTTTCATCGCCTTACTTTGCGACTAGTATAGGCTACATGGTCTTTCATGCTCTTACTTTTTCGACTTGGATTGACAGCATGGCTTTTAGTTATCTTACTTTTGCGACATGCATAGGCGGCATCGCCTTTAGTCTTCTTTTATTGGAATGCTCCTAGTAAGTCGAGGTCCTTGATTGACAGGTACCTATAGTTCTTTAGAGGCAAGGTGGAAGGTCTTTTGATGGGATGCTCTCAATAAGTCAAGGTCCTTGTATTTTTTGTTTAGGACCTCTAGGCTTTTGATTTGTGGGTTGTTAAGGGTTTTAATTTTTGAAATCCTTAAGAGACCTTGGTCCGAGGGAGCCCCATTTAGTTTAGTGATCTCAATTTTGAGGTCTTTTAGGGACCTTTGTCCAAAGGAAGCCCATTTAGTTGTGATCTCAATTTTGAGGTCTTTTAGGGACTTTTGTCCAAAGGAAGCCCATTTGGTTGTGATCTCTATATTTTTTAGGCCCTTAAAGACCTTGTTCTAAGTGCTTTTTGAGATATTTGATTTTCAAAATCCGTTTGAACGCAGAGATCTTTGATGTTCAAGGTGTTTAGTTCAAGGTGTGTCTAAACTGCGCCAGTACCATACTTTGATAATACCCTTTCAAAAACATTTTTCATAAAAATAATTATTTCCCATACCATATATGATTAATATCATTTTCCCAAATAATATATGTATATATATTTTTAAGAGAAAGATTATCTGTCGTAATGTGCCAAAATAATTTTTAATCATATAGGTATGAATGATATAGCCACGTGATCGTAATATTACGTAAACATTTGTATGTATATATTACTTATATATGTCATGTATGTCATACTAATATCAAGAGGTAGTAAGTACGGGTGCATGCCTTCGCAGCCCAAATTCACGTGTTAACTATATATGCATGTGTTTCACAGGGCAATGAACTATGGTTTGATAGTTAGCCCACAAGTCAAGCCCATGTCCTATGATTCACCAAGTTGGCTCACCTACAACTTTGGTTACTGCGATAACGTTTGCAGACAGAATAGGTACAAGGTGATGGTGGTTGTAACTGCAAGGCGTTCCACAGGCAGTGGTGAAAGGTGGCAGCAAGGAGAAGAAGACAACAACGTGGGAAGATGCGATGGTGGTGGTTTTGTGGCTTAAGGTTGCAGAAGTGTTGGCATGGGTATGGTGGCGCAAGAGGTTGAAGATGACAATGGTGGTAAGTTGATGTTGCCTTGGTGGGGTTGTGTGTGTTTGTCTTTCTTTTTTTCTTTTCTTTTCTTTTTCTTTCTGATTGGTTTCCTTTCACAGGTGAGTTGCACTGGACTGGGTGTTTGAGTTTGCAGGGGAAGGAGATACTGGGTTTGGGTATGGAGTTTGCAGGGCAGAAAGAAGAAGTTGAGGGTGGTGTATACTAGGAAGCGAAATGTTACAAGTTAAAGGCTTGAAAACACAGATGAGGCACGGGCAAGGTATTGGCAACGCACGGGTCACACAAGCAGTACACAGACATCACAGGAGAAAGCGGTGGCAGCCTCAATACTGTGCAGAGTGTGAGGCGGGTTCTGTCCGGACCAAAAAATAACTATTATACCTTCTTGACTTTGTTTCTGGTCCGATACCTCGAGGATAAACCTGAATTTTCTGAAGATTCCTGGACCCAAAAAATTCCAACTTTGGTCCGCAAAATCCGCAGAAAAATCCTAAATGCGGGACAAGGCTCGATTTCGGAATCCAATGCTCGAATTACCATAAATTAATTACCCAAGATTAATTTTAATGGTAAATAACTGTGTAAAAACTTTTTTACAGTTCTGGTAAAAACGCAAAAATTTCCCGGGCTGTTACAGCCTACCTACCTTAAAAGAATTTCGTCCCCGAAATTCACTCAGATGTTGAAAACAGGTGCGGATACTGAGAACGCATGCGCTCCTCAACTTCCCACGTAGACTCGTTCGCAGAGTGCTTGCTCCACTTGACCTTTACCATCGGTATGACTCGATTTCTCAACTGTCTGACCTCTCGGGCAAGATTCTGTTCTAGCAACTCTGTATACGTAAGATCCTCTGATACCTCAACATCTGTTGTCCTAACCACATGGCTCGGATCTGATCTGTACCTCTCAACATAGAAACATGGAACACATCATGAATTCGTGACAACTCTTTTGGTAAAGACAATCTGTACGCCAAGGGTCCAACCCTTTCCACGATCTCATATGGCCCGATGTACCTGGGACTCAGCTTCCCTCTTTTCCCGAATCTGATAACTCCCTTCCATGGTACAACTCGGAGGAAAACTTTTTCTCCCACCTGGTACTTCATCTCACGTCGATGCTTATCAGCGTTACTCTTCTGTCGGTCCTGAGCTGCTCTCAAACTCTGCTTAACTTTCTGAATCTTATCAACTATCTGCTTAACTAAATCTGGACCCACAATCAAATAGAGACCTTCTTCATCCCAACATACTGGACTTCTGCACTTCCTTCCGTAAAAAGCTTCAAACGATGGCATCCCGATACTGGAATGAAAACTGTTGTTGTAGGCGAACTCCGCTAAAGGCAAATACTGATCCCAACTCCCACTGAAATTAAGAGCACAAGCCCTTAACATGTCTTCCAGCATCTGAATAGTCCTCTCTGACTGTCCTTCTGTCGTTGGATGAAATGCGGTACTGAAACTCAATTTCGTTCCCAAAGCTGCTTGCAAACTTTTCCAAAACCGCGATGTGAATCTGGCATCTCTGTCTGAGACTATGGACTTAGGAATTCCATGTAGCCTCACAATCTCTGCAACATATAGCTTCGCCAACTTGTCCAGGGTATCAGTCTGTCGGATGGGGAGGAAATGAGCTGATTTTGTAAGTCGGTCAACGATAACCCAAATAGCATCATGTTGTCTCCGAGTCAACGGTAATCCGACCACAAAATCCATAGTGATCATCTCCCACTTCCACTCTGGCACTGTCAAAGATCTTAACTTTCCCACTGGAGCCTGATGCTCGGCTTTCACTTGTTGGCAGGTAATACACTTAGCCACATACTCGGCTACATCTTTCTTCATGCGCGGCCACCAGAAATGACTCCTTAAACTCTGATCCATCTTGGTGCTTCCGGGATGCATAGTATACGGCGTCATATGTCCTTCTTCTAGAATCTGACTGCGAAGGTCACCAACACTAGGTACACATAGACGTCCCCAGCATCATTGCACTATCGTCTGCTCTGTGAAACTTATCCTCTTTTCCACTGCGGACTGCTTCTTTTAGCTTGATCAAGTCAGGATCTCCTTCTTGTAGTTCCATAATCCAGCCTCTCAGGTTAGACTTGACTTCAATATGGGTCAACAAAGCTCCTGTTTTATCCACTGACAAATCAACTCCCATCTTCCTTAACTCGATAAGGGAGGATATCGAGTAGGTCATGGAAGCATCTTCTGGTTGTCTCCAGCTCAAAGCATCAGCTAAAACATTAGCTTTTCCAAGGTGGTACTCAATAGTACAATTATAATCATTCAGCAACTCAACCAACATCTTTGTCGTATGTTAAGTTCCTTCTGAGTCATGATGTACTTGAGACTCTTATGATCTGTGAAAATCCGGCATCTCTCCCCAAACAGATAATGTCGCCAAATCTTCAAAGCAAGGATCACTACGGCCATCTCTAGATCATGTGTCAGGTAGTTCTTCTCATGTGGCCTCAACTGTCTCGAAGCATAGGCAATCACTCGGCCCTCTTGCATTAGAAATGCTCCCATACCAAGACCTGAAGCGTCACAAAATAGAACGTACTCCACTCTTGGCTTAGGTATTGTCAAAACTAGCGCTGATGTCAACTTCTTCTTCAGTTCGTCAAAACTCTTTTGGCAATCTTCACTCCAAAAAAAAGGCTTGATCTTTCCTCAACAGCTTGGTCATAGGACTGGCTATCAAGGAAAAACCCTCAATGAACCTCCGGTAATAACCTGCAAGGCCAAGAAAACTTCTGACTTCGGGTACTGTCTTGGGTGGCTCCTATTCTAGAACAGCTTTTACTTAGGCAAGGTCAACTTTAATCCCATCCCCGGATACAACATGTCCAAGGAATGCAACTTCTTCAAGCCAGAACTCGCACTTGCTGAACTTGGCATATAACTATTTCTCTCGCAACCTTTGTAGTAGTACTACCCTCAGGTGCTCTTCATGTTCTTCCTTGCTCTTGGAGTATATCAGAATATCGTCGATGAAGACTACCACAAACTTGTCCAAGAACTCGTTCAGGACCAAGTGCATCAAGCACATGAAGACTGCAGGTGCATTAGTCAAGCCGAAAGGAACCACTGTGAACTCAAAATGTCCATACTGAGTGTGGAAGGCTGTCTTCGGTATGTCCTTCTCTGCAATCTTGACCTGATGGTAGCCAGACCGAAGATCGATCTTGGAAAATATGGTAGCTCCCTGTAACTGATCAAAAAGGTCATCAATTCTGGGAAGCGGGTACTTGTTCTTCACTGTCACTTTGTTCAACTGTCGGTAGTCTACACACATACGCAATCTGCCATCTTTCTTCTTCACAAAGAGAACTGGTGATCCCCAAGGTGATGTACTAAGCCTGATGAATCCCTTCTCAAGCAGCTCTTCTAACTGTTTCTTCAACTCCTTGAGTTCTGTCGGTGTCATCCGGTATGGTGCCATCGAGATAGGTGTCACTCCTGGAATTAGATCAATGGTGTACTCAACCTCCCTGTCAGGTGGCAATCCTGGTAGATCCTCTAGAAACACATCTGGAAACTCTCTCACAATTGTGATGTCCCCCAAAACCAAAGTCTGAACTTCTTCGACCTTGACGTGAGACAACAAAGCATCTGGACCATGCGAATTTATCCCGAAATTCTGATTAGCAGAGACACTACATGTAGCAGCAACTCTCCCAATACCTGTCAACAAAACCTGACGCCCACCATCAGAAGTCAGCAACACTTTCCTGGTTCGACAGTTTATCATAGCACTATACCTGGACAACCAATCCATCCCTAGGATAATATCGAAACCGCCCATGTTCATCACAACCAACCGTGCAAGAAAAACCTCGTTGTTGTACGAAAGAGAAACGTCTCTGCACACATGGGTTAACCTGACCACTATACCCGCAGGTAGCCTAACCCTCATCGGATAAGTTAAACTCTCTTCCATACAGCTATATTGTATTGCAAAACTTTGCGCGACAAATGAATGCGTAGCACCAGGATCAATCAAAGTATATGCAATGCTACCAAAGACTGTAAAAGTACCTGCTATAACATCGGCATTCTTTGGATCCTCATTAGCGGTGATCATAATTGCTCTCGACACTACTGCACTCTGATTCATGGCTGACTGGGTTCTAGCAGGAACAGCTCCATGTCCTCGGCCTCGGCCAACTCCTGAACCACTAGAAACACTGGCAACTAAAGCTTGCACTGCCTGAGCAGGTGCCGTACCTCCAGATCTTCCTAACTTGGGACAAGAATATCGGTAGTGCCCAACTTCGTTACACTCATAGCACCTCACCTGAGACAGAGGAAGTCTCGGGCGAGTATTCCCAGACGAAGTCCCTCCAGACTGAGTCTAAGAACTGCCTCGGTTGTTGTAGGTGTTGTTGTTCTATCCACATCCCAGACTTACTGGTATAGATCGGCTCTGTCCAAACCTTAACCGGTTGGCTGGTGTCTGGAACCTCTTGTTCTGATTCTAAGCACTCTGTGCAGATTTCCTCTTTCGAACTTCTTTCATCTCTCTCTCGTTCCCCATCCAGATGACTTCTGCTCGAAGAGCATCTGCAAGCATATCTTGGTAGGTCTCATAAACTTTGCACCCCATGACTGTCTGGATGTAGAATCGCAAACCATCCCATAAACGCTTGCATCTGGCCTCTGGTGTGGACACATATTCTGATGCGTAGATGGATAAACGATCAAACTGGATCTCATAGTCGTTCATCGACTGTCCGATTTGCTATCGCAGACTCAGAAATTCTCGCTTGAGCTGGTCCTGGTAAACATCTGTGACAAACTTCCTTCGAAACATTTCAGTAAACTGTGTCCAAGGCATGGTGATTGGTTTCGCCATGTCACGTGTTGCCGAATCCCACCAGTCGACAACAACGTTGCGAAACATGGATGCAACATACCTAGCCCACCTGTCATCTGTGCATCTGAGCTTCAACATCACTCGGTGAGCTTGACGAAGCCATTCGTCAGCTTCCTATGGGTTAGTAACCCCTGTAAAGGCATCAAGACCTAGCTTGGACAACTTGGTGTAAACAGGGTCCTCAACAGGTCCTTGATTCTCCTGTTCACGTGCTTCCCTAGCATCTAAACGGGCATCCCTAGCATCTTGACGCTGTAAGATCTACACCATGGTATGCATAATCTGTGTGGTATCCCCCGGTACTACCGCAGGTACTTGTCCACCCACGACCGGTTGCGGCTGATCAACCGATATTTGGACATCTTCCAAACGCTGCTCAGCAGGCTGGTTTCCTCCCACCGGATCCATTCGTACCTATATGTGAACGTATGCATGCATGTTATAAACTATGCACATATAAGCAACAAACAAGAACTATTATCACCCTAAGGACCTACTGCCTGCTCCGCTACCAAAATGAAGCGCCCCGACCCGTATTTACCGGATACAGTAAACACGTGCCAAAATTATTCTTATTGATAGAACAGACAGTACATCTCGGAAATACAATACAACAGCAAACTGTATATTACAACTGTCACCCATACCCGAGGACCATTATTTAATCCACACACATTACTCAACAGTAGCAGTATAATCCAGTATAAACAGCATCATAAGCAATATAGGTAAGCAGCAACACAGGAACATATATAACACAGCAGCGGAAGACTTATATGCACATGAAGCGGAGGTATGGATCCGGAGTCAGGTGGAGAAGAAAGCAGCAGCCATCGAACGTCGTACCTGAACTACGAAACAACTTAACCTACGGGATGAAACCCCGCAGGCGAGGGGTGAGTCCGAAGTGCTCACCAACCACGGATAAACAGAGATATGCAGGCAACCATAATACTTTCGAAGAAAATACCAGCAAAAGACAAATCAAGAATCAACCAAATCATGACTGAGCCAAGACCAAAAGAATAATCATTATTATTACCAATTTTATCTTTCGGGGCCCTATCACTGGACAAGCTAGGGTCGTACCTAGTTATTAACCAATTCCGGATGCCAGGCCAAAACACAATCCGGGATCAACATCCCAATAACAAACCAATCTGGGATCAACATCCCAATATCCAAATCAACCGGGATCAACATTCCCAATAACCAAACTAAACCGGCTATAACACCACAGAACTAGCCTCTAACCATCTAGTCGTATAACAACTTTCCACGTGACAATTAAATCATCATCTCAAATTCAATTCCAATTCCATACTCTTTCCTCAATTATCCAACTTTCTATTATCTCAAGTTATTCCACAGACCAATCCATCAACATTCTCATAACACCAATTATTCACAATTAACAGTTCATCATTAATCACAATATCCACAAGACCAATAACACAGTCCAACAATAGCAACAACAATAACCATAGCAGTCAAATAACCAACAATGACCATCTCAGCAGTTCAATCAAATAACAAAGCACACACAGTATTACAGGCACATATCAAGGGTTATCCATCCTCACCTTAGCGGATTATTAATTTTGGAAATGCCCAACAGATTCTAAGTCCGGTTCCTCAGGCAACTGCTTGTTATCAACTCCTATACCAACAAATAATGTAAGCACACATAAGATGTTATGCATATGCCAGACTAATATTGTTTGCCGTAATATAAATACTGTCTCATCTCGGTTACTGCCTCGGGTTAATCCCATTATCATCATAATTCACCATTTATTATCCATGTGTCAAAATAATACCATACTTATACCCGAATATTACTCCAGTCAGGGGCGGATATAGGGGGAGCAAGGGGGGCCCAGGCCCGCCCAAGAATTTATTTTTGTATATATATGGTAATAATTAATTATAAATTGCTATGTAGCTTGGTGGTTGGCTCCTTGCATTACATACGTTTGGCCCGGGCTTGAATCCTACCAACGACTTTGTTTTTTTAATTTTTTCCATTTTTACACATACAATACAATTCAGTCCCTATTAATGTAAAAAATAGTATATTGTGGCCCCCCCCAAAATTTTTTTCCCAGATCCGCCCCTGACTCCTATACCATACTTTGATAATACCCTTTCAAAAACATTTTTCATAAAAATAATTATTTCCCATACCATATATGATTAATATCATTTTCCCAAATAATATATGTATATATATTTTTAAGAGAAAGATTATCTGTCGTAATGTGCCAAAATAATTTTTAATCATATAGGTATGAATGATATAGCCACGTGATCGTAATATTACGTAAACATTTGTATGTATATATTACTTATATATGTCATGTATGTCATACTAATGTCAACAGGTAGTAAGTATGGGTGCATGCCTTCGCAGTCCAAATTCACGTGTTAACTATATATGCATGTGGGTTGATAGTAAGCCCACAAGTCAAGCCCATGTCCTATGATTCACCAAGTTGGCTCACCTACAACTTTGGTTACTGCGACAACGTTTGCAGGCAGGATTGGTACATGGCGATGGTGGTTGTAACTGCAAGGCGTTCCACAGGCAGTGGTGAAAGGTGGCAGCAAGGAGAAGAAGACAACAACGTGGGAAGATGCGATGGTGGTGGTTTTGTGGCTTAAGGTTGCAGAAGTGTTGGCATGGGTTTGGTGGCGCAAGAGGTTGAAGATGACAATGGTGGTAAGTTGATGTTGCCTTGGTGGGGTCGTGTGTGTTTGTCTTTCTTTTCTTCTTTTCTTTTCTTTTTTTTTTCTGATTGGTTTCCTTTCACAGGTGAGTTGCACTGGACTGGGTGTTTGAGTTTGCAGGGGAAGGAGATACTGGGTTTGAGTATGGAGTTTGCAGGGCAGAAAAGAAGAAGTTGAGGGTGGTGTATATTGGGAAGCAAAATGTTACAAGTTAAAGGCTTGCAAACACAGATGAGGCGTGGGCAAGGTACTGGCAACGCACGGGTCACACAAGTAGTTCACAGACATCACAGGAGAAGGCGGCGACAGCCTTAATACTGTGCAGCATGTGAGGCGGGTTCTATCCGGACCAGAAAATAACTATTATATCCCCTTGACTTTATTTTTGGTCCGATAACTCGAGGATAAACTTAACTTTTTTGAAGATTCCTGGACCCAAAAAATTCCAACTTTGGTCTGTAAAATCCGCAGAAAAATCCTGAACGCGGGACAAGGCTAGGTTTCGGAATCCAATGCTCGAGTTACCATAAATTAATTACCCAATATTAATTTTAATGGTAAATAACTGTGTAAAAACTTTTTTACGGTTCTGGTAAAAACGCAAAAATTTCTCAGGCTGTTACACTTTACCTTTACATAAACTATAATTTTTTAGTAATTTTTTCTTATGTATTTATATTATCAACTTTACTTCTATTTTAAAAACATTTATATTAATTTGTTTCTTTTTTATAAAATATTATATTTTTGAAAAAATAATATATTAATTCTCTACTCTTTCTATTCTTTACCTTTTAGTATATGGAACGGATCCTGCTTATTTAATTCATAAGATAGTATAGTATTTTTTATTTTAAAAATTTATTATAAAAGAATTGTTTTTTTTTATAAATTTCTTGGACACTTTTGATAAAGGATAATTTCATGATAGTATAAATATAATCGAGATGTTTTACCGAGGGGGGGTTTAATTTATAATTTATGGCATCATAGTATACCGATTATGTGCATCTTATTTGCATTTGTTATTTGTTATATAGGAGCTGGTATCGAGCAGTTCCTGTGGAACCGGCTTCGGACCGGTCATTGTCTTCAAAGTTGAGTAACAGGCTAAGGTGAGACTAAGTAAATATTTATATACTGCCCGTGATATCAAGTTGCTGTTTGTTCACTGTGTGTGATGTTTGTTGGTATTGGTTGTTGTGATAAGTATTGATTGTTGTTGATGTTGATGATGTTAGTGATGATAAATTTACCGTTGTTGTTGTTGTCTGTGAGATTGACATGATTTGAGTACCAGAACATTATTATATGGAATCTGATGGTTAAGTGGTATTGATTATTATCTGGACGAGCGGAGAGGCTGCGAGCCTGCTCGGGATAATGAGTTGATGGTTGGTTAATAGTATTGTAGTATCAAGACTAAAATGGTAATATTAATAAAATGAAAACACTTAGACATCTAGTAAGTCATAGTTAAATGTTGGAACAGCCAGATGGTAGTCTTTTATTTTATGGTGCTGAGGGAGAGTGTGCTTGGAGTTTGCTCCCTGTCTATACCAATTTTTATTTAGGCGCTGGGGGAGAGTGTGCTTGGGGTCTGCTCCCTGTCTGTGCCAGTTATTACGTGGAGGTACCAGGATGGGGTCCACGGGCTAGCTAGCTTGACTACTAGGCGACGGTCACCATTTTACTTTTGATAGGGGCCCTGATAGTAAAATTAGAATAGCGTGTCTAGAATCACGAGTGTGTCATTTAAGGTTCGTGAGAAGCTTAGTTAATTGTTGGTGATGTGACTTGGGAATTTACGGTTGCTTGTATATGTATATTTGCTTATGGGTTTTACCCGGTGGGCACTTCGGACTCACCCCTCACCTGCGGGCTTTCATCCCGTAGGTTGAGTTATTTGTGGTTCAGGTATGATGCATTCCAGACAGGCTGCGGCGTTATCCCTTGTACAGGACTCTGATCCATAGTTTGCATTAGTGTCGCATACAGTATCTTTGTGATTTTAAAAGTCTTCCGTTGTGCTGATTATTGTTATTGTTGGGCCTTGGGCCAGTTGTGATGTTATTGATGATCTCGGGTTCGGGTGATATGTTTTGATGTTGGGCCGAAGGGCCAGATTTCTGAAGTTTATATTTTGGGTTGTTGAGCCAGAGTTTCTGTTCTATACACTGTATATTGGGCTTTGTTTGGTCGGGTCGTTACAGTTCCGGCACGTGTTTTGGCTCATGCGGAGTTTGTGAACAAGTGGATGTCGTTTCTTTCGAGGGACACAGGACGTCCTCGTGAACATCGCCTTGCGAGTTAACGGATGTCTTTTTCACGAGGGAAATCGACGTCACCGTTAGCGGTGCATGTTACGTTTCTCGGGATCGAGGATGTTTACGACCGATATGAGCACTGATTATAAAAATATGTTTTCGTTTTAACTTCTTTATGTTTTGGTTTTGTTAAACGAGTTTTGTTTTTAGCTTCTTTATGTTTGATTTTATATCCTTATTATTGATTTTTGTTTTGCTTTGAGATGTTTTGTTTTTCTGTTTAACATGAGATTCCATAACATATTAGTTTTGATTTAAAAAGAAAGCTTGTCTTATTTATTTCATAACAGTTTTACAATACGGAGTAGAAGTACTCTATTGAGTTACATGCTTCTCAAGGTCTTTTACAAGTTTTTGGATGTTTTTCACGTGAGGGAAGAGTTCCGCGCACGCCAGTTCTATATGCATCACCGCCGAGCTGACCTTCTTCAGTGAGACGTTCGGCTGCGATAGTGTCTGCAGTGGAGTGCTGCTTTCAGCCGTTGCCTTGCCCTTCCTATCCTCAGCTTTCTTGTTGGCACGCTTCTTCCGCTGTCTTGGGGAGACCACCATATCTTCCTTCAGACTGATGGTGTTTGTCTTGAACCGCTTCTTGGGAGGTTCTTCATCGGAGCTTGTCGGGAAAGCAGTACCACCGATGTAGCTGTTATCCTCGGAGTCTAAGGTAGTTCTTGTTCTTAGTGGAGAGTCCATGGCTGAGAGTGAGTGTCTCAGTCATGAGGTTTGGTATTTATAAGAGGATGAGATTTCGCGTAAGGGTATAAGCGGTATCTCGCGTTGAATTTGGACAGCTGGTAGAGTGTACCAGAGGCTTATCATGGTAGGACCCACGGATAAGACAGAATTTTGAGGACGAAATTCTTTCTAAGGTGGGTAGACTGTAACAGCCCGGGTAAAAATTTGGTATTTTTACCGGGACTGTAAAAGTCGTTATACAGTGATTTACCTTTGAATTTAATCTTGGGTAATTAATTCAAGGTAAATCGAGTGTCGTTTTTCGAAACCGAGTCTTTTTCCGGCGTTCGGGATTTTTCCGTGGATTTTTCGGACCTAAGTTGGTATTTTTCGGGTCTCAGAATCCTCAGAAAAATCACACTGGAAAATAATTAAGTGGGTACATCAGTTATTTTCTGGTCCAGACGCCGCCATCGGGCTCCCCAAGGTGAGCTGTGAGGATGGAGATGACGAGCGGATTGACCCGTTTGTGGCGGGTTTGACCCGGATTCGTCTGGGCTGACCGGTTGGGTTAGGGTTTGACCGTGGACTTGGGCTTGGGCTGTAACTTGACCTTGGTTGGACCTGTGCAGTGGGTTATACATGGCCCAGCCCGGTTTAATAAAATAAATAATAATATATATACAGAAATGGATTATTAAATAATAATATGTTGGGGAAAAATTGTTGGAAAATAGACAAATAATAAACTTGACCAGATATAATATACCCTTTGGAAAATTACTTATCTACTATGGAAATGTTTTGGTGAAATGTATATATGGCTTAACATAAATGATTTTGGAATAACTTTTGGAAATATATATGGTTATAAACTATATAAATTAAATAAAAATAAAAAGATATATTTTCTGAAAAATATATATATGGTATACCTAGGTAATATTTCTGGAAATAGATTACTATGTTGATAATATAATTGTTTGGGGATGTATTATATCTTTAGAAAATAAATATGCATACCTATATTTATTTTCAGAAAATATGTTTATATGATTATAATTTTTGGAAAAAGAATACATATAGTATATGCTTACCTTAATATATATATATATATATATATTAATTTGATAAATAATAATTTTCTGGATATATATATATATTTAATTTATGTTGCTAGGAAAATAAAGAATACGACATAATTTTGAGAATTAAGGTTAAATGACATAATTTATTACATGAAAGTATTTTCTGATATATATAATTTGTTAAGTATTTATTATGGTGATACTTTTATTTTAGGGAAAAGAATATACGATATGGTAAAAATAATTATTTTCAAGAAAATATTTTCGGAAAAAGGTATAATTATGATAAAGGATAATTTCATGATAGTATAAATATAATCGAGATGTTTTACCGGGGGGGGGGGGGGGGGGGGGGGGGGGGGGGGGGGGGGGTGGTTTAATTTACAATTTATGGCATCATAGTATACCGATTATGTGAATCTTATGTGTGCATTTGTTATTTGTTATATAGGAGCTGGTATCGAGCAATTCCTGTGTAACCGGCTTGGGACCGGTCATTGTCTTCAGAGTTGAGTAACAGGCTAAGGTGAGGTTAAGTAAATATTTATATTACTGCCCGTGATATCAAGTTGCTGTTTGTTCACTGTGTGTGATGTTTGCTGATATTGATTGTTGCGATAAGTATTGATTGTTGTTGATGTTGATGATGTTAGTGATGATAAATTTACCGTTGTTGTTGTTGTCTGTGAGATTGACATGATTTGAGTACTGGAACATTATTATATGGAATCTGATGGTTAAGTGTTATTGATTATTATCCGGACGAGCGAAGAGGCTGCGAGCCTGCTCAGGATAATGAGTTGATGGTTGGTTAACAGTATTGTTGTATCAAGACTAAAATGGTAATATTAATAAAATGAAAACACTTAGACATCTAGTAAGTCACAGTTAAATGTTGGAACAGCCAGATGGTAGTTTTTTATTTTATAGTGCTAGGGGAGAGTGTGCTTGGGGTCTGCTCCCTGTCTGTAAAAATTTTTATTTAGGCGCTAGGGGAGAGTGTGCTTGGGGTCTGCTCCCTGTCTGTGCCAGTTATTACGTGGAGGTACCAGGACGGGGTCCACGGGCTAGCTAGTTTGACTACCAAGCGACGGCCACCATTTAACTTGTGATAGGGGCCCTGATAATAAAATTGGAATAACGTGTCTAGAATCACGAGTGTGTCATTTAAGGTTCGTGAGAACCTTAGTTAATTGTTGGCGATGTAACTTGGGAATTTACGGTTGCTTGTATATGTATATTTGCTTATGGGTTTTACCCGGTGGGCACTTCGGACTCACCCCTCACCTTGCGGGCTTTCATCCCGTAGGTTGAGTTATTTGTGGTTCAGGTATGATGCATTCCAGACAGGCTGCGGCGTTATCCCTTGGACAGGACACGAATCCATAGTTTGCATTAGTGTCGCATACAGTATCTTTGTGAGTTTTAAAAGTCTTCCGTTGTGCTGATTATTGTTATTGTTGGGCCTTGGGCCGGTTCTGATGTTATTGATGGTCCCGGGTTCGGGTGATATGTTTTGATGTTGGGCCGAAGGGCCAGATTTTTGATGTTTATATTTTGGGCTGTTGAGCCAAACTTTCTGTTCTATACACTGTATGCTGGGCTTTGTTTGGTCGGGTCGTTACAGTTCCGGCACGTTTTTACTATGTACGGTAAATACGGGTCGGAGCGTTTCATTCTATAATTTATTCACTTAAAATA
The DNA here is from genome assembly GCA_028386065.3 of Turnera subulata. Lineage (NCBI taxonomy): Eukaryota > Viridiplantae > Streptophyta > Magnoliopsida > Malpighiales > Passifloraceae > Turnera > Turnera subulata. The sequence continues at coordinate 160,406 of JAKUCV010003272.1, read as the reverse complement.
AATTATTTAGCTGTAAAACTTTTTTCTTGAAATTGGCAAAATAAATAAAAGAATAAATTTGTGTATTTGAAAGACTATTAGGTTATAGTACTGGCTTCCAACAATTGCAGTATTTTTAAAGAAAAGAAGAAGTAAAAAAATAATAATTGGATGTATAGCTCGAATGATGCAGAGCATGAGCTCTCAATTATTATGAATTATAGGGAAATAAGAATAGTATTATATATAATGGAGGTAGAAATATATTATATTGAATTAGTTTTTGATTAAGAATAGCAATACCAATTATTAATTGGTATGTTATATTAATTGATGAGTGATAATTAGCTTTGGGAAAAATTGAAAACTTATCGTACTATTTATACATTTTATTAATTAACTATTAGTAAAGGGTAATTCTATCAATTTATTGACTTTTTTAGTTCACGCTTTATATATAGTATAGATTAATATGATTCATTGAGTCTTATGAAACCTATTATTATTGTCCTTCTTACCTACAATTACAGGTGATTGCCTGAAGATTGATATGTGTCTTATTCCGAGGCTGAAATATGTACATAGCTTTGTAGTACCTTTGATACTTTTATTTTTATACTTATTTTTTTGAAAATGTAAATGAGTAAAAAAATTTTAAAAATTAAAAAAAACGTGGAAAATAATTTGACATTTTTTAAGAATGTAATATTATAAATACTAAAATTATTTCTTGGAAATAAATATGAGGAGAAAAATTTAGAAATTATTAAACAAAAAACTTTCCAAAAGCAACAGAGGTAAAAAATAATTTTACATGCTTTTAGAATTTAAAATTATTAGAAAACCAATTCTTGTTTTGGAAATGGAATTGAGTGAATAAAATTTGGTAATTATTAAACAAATCATGGACAATAATTTGAAATGTCTGTAAAATTTCATATTATAAATAATGAAATTTTTTTTTAGGAAATTAAAATGAAGGAAAAAGTTTAGAAACTACTAAACGAAAAAATTCCCAAAAGATATGACTGGAGACGTGGTGTAATAGATATTTCGTATTACACTCGCATGAAATTGTGCAAATGGCATCTCCAAATTGCGCCTAGGAAACTAGGATTTGAATCTTTGTTGGCAAGGAAATACCAAAGCACATATCCAACATGTTATCTTCTATCCTATGTCATTTACTTACACAATCTATACAGAAAAACATCGCCCCTCTCAACAAGCCTGAATTTGGCCACACAAGTGCAATATTGGAATCACAAAAGCCAATTAGACAACCACAACAGGAAAATGCATCCACAATAGGTTTGGATTTGAACTTTTTTAAAATCTCAGGAGAAGAACTTTGAAAAAAGAAGATAAAAACTGGATGAAGTATAATATGTGTAGCCATGCTTTTGTAATTTTAATGCTTTATTAATTCTGAGACAAAGAATTATGATTTAGATAAACATTTGTTTGGAAAGTTTTTAAGGTACATAAACAAACGGCGTCAGAAAGAAGGGTTCTCTAATTTGAAATAACTAGAGGGGTATAAAATAAATACTATTTAAATTTTAAAAAGAAGTAAAAGATATTTGTATTTTTTATTGAAAAAAGATAATAATCATTTGTTCCAGTGAGATCTAATCACACAAGGTTTACACACCTACGCCCAAATTATGGGATTCTACAGTAGAAGACACCATAAACTCTAGAGATATGATTTGATAAAACACCTGTTACAACACACACTCTTCTCTCTTCGTCCCTTATAGATATTTTTTTCAAAAAATTCAACACCTTCTTTAATTTTTCCGGAGAGCACCAACATACAAAAGTTTTTATTATCTAGTAAACGGTTGATCGAGCCTCTGCGAAATTGTTTTTGTCCGGGGAACTTTTTTTTTTATCTGAAATGGGAATTCATTAAGTAGTCATATTCGAATACAAAAGATTTGCAAGCTGAGAAGGAAGGGCATACACCCAATGAGGAGGGCATTGCCTTCTTCTTGCAGCTTTGATATCCAGTCTGCGACCTTGTTAGCAGATCTCTTACAATAAGAAAATCGAAAAATTTTTGTAGCAATACAGTGGTGAATGTCAGCAACCATGGAGCGGATTGAAATGGGAGGTGGTGAGAGCCTCCTAATCGCATCAAGCGCAATAGACGAATCAGTCTCTATGTGGACTTGGGGAAATCCTCTAGCAATGGCTAGTAAGACAAACTCACGGATAGCCAATGTCTCGGCTACAAGTGCTGAAGAACTTCGGGGACACAGTTCCAATCCATCAATCACTCTCCCGGCTATATCTCTACAAATAATTACAAGACCAGCATATTGTGTTGGGGACACAAATGAAGCATCGCAGCTGCCCTGAAATAGTACCAGTGCGAGAATTTCCAGCTTTGTGTAGTCTTGATGCGCATTTGCTAGTCTGATTTTACTCCAAAACCACTAAATTAAATTTAATATGTTGATTTACTACGACAAATAAACATGATTAGTGCAACTAACTATTTCCAATTAATTAAATGTGGAAGTTACAGACATTGTTGTCAAACCCGGACCGGCCCAGCTAGTTGAACCGGAGTAACCGTGACCCAGAGACAATTCTGAGTTTTTTGCCCCTCCGGGTTATACCCTTCAAAAAACCGGCCGGGTCATGACGGGTTCTCCAGGTTTTCCGGATTTAATGACCCATTCCCTGTTTTTTCCAGGTTAAAAGTCAAAAATTTCAAAATTTTGCCGTGCTCAGACCATGATCAGACCTTTAGTTGGACCTTTTGCTAAAAAACTATATATTTTTATTATTAATATCAATACTGGTCAGACCTGGTTGAACCGTAGTTAAACCTCTAAAACTGCAATCCGGCCACTGAAACGGGTTAGTGGCCAGACCAGGTTTAATAACCTTTGGTTACAGATATTGCCCTGGAATAATACAAGATGAAAACTCTATCATGAGAGAGAGATTATGAGGGGGAAAATGTATATTTTTAGTTGATTGTCCCTTGTTTTTCAAGAGATGATGGATTGATATGCAAGTGTCTCCATACTGTCATGATTGGAAGTAATAGTGAGAACATTGATAAATAAATCTAAGAGCTGCAGAGCTGTTGCTTTTATAGCAAGCTCTTATGAATTGCACTTCCCTCTGTCATGATCATCATCACCAAATACATGTGGATTCTTCAATATAATTACTACTTCTCTCCATGTTTTTTATTGCCATTTCCGAAGACGCTACAATGCAAAATAGTAATGCATTGCCATATGCTATAAAGGAATTTTGTGGATTTTGTTGTGATGAAAAAGTATCTAAATGTTATAAATAAATTATGGTGAATGTCATTGTTACCATCCAGTAAAACTCATTTTTACCATACTTGAATTTACCCTGGTAAATACTTTATCCATACACCAAACTTCTACTTGGAATTATCTCTTTGGCTAATTATCCTCCATAATTCCATTTGTCCTAATCCTAATATCATCTTCTTTTACCTAATATCCCTTTGATTTTATTCTTTTAAATTAATCATACTTATTTATTTTTATCCTCCCATTTCCAACTATAAATACCCCTTCATTCCTTCACTTTCATACACTTACAATCCACTATAAACTTCACTCTCTTCTCATTCCATACACTTCTCTTCCAATCTCCCTCCATCTAAATTTATTATTCTCTTCTACATATTATTATCAAAAGTGTATTTTTATTACCAAAGTTGTATTATTACCTTGATCAAGTCTGATCAAGTTTGTATTATTCCATCAAATAGTGAAAATCTTCCCCAATTTTATAACACGTTATCAGCACGAGTCTCTACTCTATTAAGGTATTTATTTCTAAAACTTTTCTTATTACTACTTTCATCCTTTCTATATATGTTATATATTCTTTATTAATATGCTATTATTATTGCTGAAAGATTTATCGAGTAAGCATATATATATTATATATTTTTTATTATTATGCCATTATTATTGCCGAAAGATTTATCGAGTAGGTGTATATTATATCTATTATTATGCTTGTATTTAATTTATGTTTATGTTTTTATTTAAATTACAAATGGGCTCATAAAAGGCCCATTGCCTTTAATTTTCGGTTATTTATTGGGCTACGAAAAAGCCCATTATATTTAATTTCTCGTTTTCATTTACGTTTTGATTGGGCTCGTACAAGGCCCATTGCATTTAATTCTCGCTTTAATTTCATTTACGTTATTCTTGGGCTCATATAAGGCCCATCGTATTTAATTTTCGGTTATTTATTTTTGACTGGGCTAATTTATAAAAGGCCCATGTTTTTTTTTTAATTAAGTCTTTTATTTATTTAAATTTTAGAATTATGTTAATTGAAGGCCCTTAAAATTTTCAGAAGAAATTTGTTATGGGCATTGAATGCATTTTAAATGCAAATTGTCTGGCAGACTCAATAAAAAGCGAATATACAGCAAAGACAGGATGTCTTACTTGTAACAGCCCGGGTAAAATTTGGATTTTTACCGGGACTGTTAAAGTCATTATACAGTGAATTACCGAATGAATTAATCTTGGGTAAATAATTCACGGTAAAACGGGAGTCGTTTTTCGAAACCGAGAGTTTTCTCGCGCTCGTGATTTTTCCGTGGAATTATCGGAACTAAGTTGGTATTTTTCGGGTTTCGAAATTTTCCGGAAAATCACACCGGAAAATAATTAAGGGGGTATCAGTTATTTTCTGGTCCGGACTGGACTCGCTTCATAATGCAGACAAGCTGCATTATTTGAAGCTCACATGTGGAATAGTAAAAAAAAAAGTTTAAAACCGGTGAGACCTGCCTTCGTTTAGTATTCTTTTTTCTCATTCTTCGAAAGATTCTTTCGGCTTTCTTTCTTTGGCCTGGTATTGTTTGTTGGCTTGGTGCTCTCATAGCATAGCTTCATCGCTCATGTCAAATTCAGATGTGGAAAATAGATATAAACGAAATAGAATCAGGCTCTTCTGCTATCAATGAAACCAAAAGACAGAAAAAAAAACCAACCAGTGCGTTTTGTATAGAAGGAGAGGAAGAGAGGGGAGAAAAGAAAAGAGAGAAAAAAAAAAGAAGAAGAAGAGGAAAAAAAAAGGGAGAGAAAGAAAAAAAAGAGAAGAAAGAAAAAAAAAATGAAATGAAAGAAGAAATGAAGGAAAAAAACAAGAGAAGAGGAAATCAGGAGGAGAAGAAGAAAATTAAGGAAAAAAAAAAAGAAAAGAAGAAGAAATGAAAAACCGGAAAGAAACAAAAAAAAAAAGAGAAATAGGAGGAGGAGGGGCTGCCGCCGCCACCACCATCTTCGTCCCCACCTCACCGCCACCCTTCCGTCGACGTCGCCGTTCAAGTGCAGCCTTCGCCGCCCGGTTACACTTCTCGACGCGACACCAGTGGCTGGGACCCGACAGAAGCCTCTTTTCTTTCTTCCCGTTGCCGCCGCCGCTGTGCCGAGGAGGCAACCCGACGAGGCAACCGCCAGCTGCATCTGCCGCCACCGTCTGCAACCCCCAGGTCGCCGTCCCCTGCAGCCGCGTCACGCCGCCACCTCGTGCCTCTGCTGTGTCCTCGCCTCGCCGGTTGTGCCGCCCCGTCGCCACCAAGGTGAGCAGCTGAGTTGAGGACGACCCAGATGGGTCGTGTTCGACCCGACAACCATCTCTGCAACCGGGTCACGGATGGTGGACTGACCCAGTAGCTTCGGGTCGGGCGCGGGCTAGGAGTCGGGCCGAGCTTAAGGTTGGGCTCAATTCGTGGGGCTGATGCTTGGCTTGGTCTGGCCACTCAGCCCTGGGCCTGGCCAATCTTGGGTCTGGTCTATTAGTGGGCTGGGTTAGTACTATTGGCCCAGTCCGTTAATTATTATAAATATAAAAAAATACATATCTGGAAAATAATGATGATGATGATGATGATGATAATAATAATAATAATAATAATAATAATAATAATAATAATAATAATAATAATAATAATAATAATAATAATAATAATAATAATATGGCCGAATGAGACGCCCCGACCCGTATTTACCGTACACAGTAAACACGTGCCGGAACTGTGACAACCCGACCCAATAAACCCAAGCATACAGTGTGAACAATAATAACTCGGGCCCAACGGCCCAAAACAGTAAACAACATAAATAACATATCCGGCCCAATGGCCCAATAATAGCGAAAGCATGCACAGCGGAAGACTTATAAAGACTCACATATACACTGTATGCATAAATGCAAACTATGGATCCAAGCCTGTCCAAGGGTACGCATCAGCTCGCCCGGTACGTTCCTGCACTACAAACAACTCATCCTACGGGATGAAACCCCGCAGGCGAGGGGTGAGTCCGAAACGCTCACCGACGAAAGATAAACAGTGATATATTCAACCATAATACTTTCGAAACAAGCACAACTATCACAACAACAAGCACAAACAACACATCACAAGGATACTGCCATAACAACTAACACATACCACACGACAAAGGAATCCAACTCAAACAACACATCAGGAGAACCTCACTAAATCATATCAAAGCCAAGACTCAAGGAGTACTTATTAATTTTTATTACCAATTTTATCTTCCGGGCCCCGTCACTGGACAAGCTAGGGTCGTACCTGGTTATTAACTAATTCTGGATGCCAGGCCCCACCACAATCCGGGATCAACATCCCCATATCTCAAATCCGGGATCAACATCCCAATATCTCAAATCCGGGGTCAACACCCCAATATCACAAATCCGGGATCAACATCCCAATATCACAAATCCGGGGTCAACACCCCAACCAACAAACCCTCTGGCAAGGCACTACAGAACTAGTCTCTAACCATCTAGTCGTACCACTACTTTCCAAGTGACAATTACATCATCTCAATTAAATTCCAATTTTCATTCCAATTCCCGTTATCCTTTTCCCAATTATCCACAATCAATAATCCAACATCATCCTCAACGCATCATCCAAGAGCCAATATCACAATCCAGTCAACAATTTCATATCACCAAACTTTCACATCAAACAATTCAACAATATCAAACCATTCAACAATATTTCCAACACGACATATACAGGACTAACACGTTTCTACAACAGCATCTACAATACCATAGCAGTCATGTAACAGTCAACAATCATTCCAGCAGATCAAACAACAACATAAACACACAACCACAAAACTACACACACAGCATTACGGGCACATATCAGGGTTTATCCATCCTCACCTTAGCCGATTTCCCTACTCCTGGAAGTCCTCAAACTGTCCCGGCTCCGGTTCCTCGGGATACTGTTTATTATTGGCTCCTATACGGCAAATAATAACATATACTCACATAAGATGCACTTAAATGCAAATGATGCTATACCGTAAAAATAAAACTAAACTGATCCGTTACGTCCCAGTGAACCCCGTTATCATCATCATTCACTATTTATTATTCCTGCATCAAAATACCATACTATACTTATTCCCGGTTATTATTCTAGTACATATTTTGATAATACCCTTTCCTTATTTATCTTATAAGTCTGTACTTCCTAAAATAATTTTTACTAACCAAATACATATTCCTAAAATGATATTGCGTCAAAGGTTTTATTTCATTTATGCTTACAAATATAATTATATACCTTGTATATACTTTTCTGCCGTATTTTCCAAAAATATACTTATCATAAAATATTTCCTAGAATGCTATTGTACGTATATATTTCTTCCTAAAAGTAATTATTCCTACCACCTATATTCTTTTTCCAAAAGCAATAACTATCACAGAATAACCCTTCTAGAAATTAATCACAAGTATAATTTTTTTTCCGGTAACATATACCATAGTATGCATCCTTAGGAGTGTTACTATAATTTAATAGCCATGTTACAATTTCTTGAAAAAAAAATTATGATAGGGTGATTACTCCATTTATTTTCACAAGATATAGCCATATTTTATTATTTTATTTTCAGAAACCATATGTAATCGATATTATATAATTCCTCCCAGAATATATTTATTCTTAAATATTTACTATTATTACTTATTTTTATTTTATTTTCTTCCTAAGGTTAATTCGGTTGGGCCTTTAAGCTACTTACTGGACCATGAGCAGCCTAATGTTTGGTCCAAGGAAACAACTATTCGGCCCAGGTGCAAAACCCAAACCCAAGCCATCAGCCTGGCCCATGCGCTGAAGACAACCCTAAAGCTCGACCCGTTTGAGGGTCGGGTCGCTTACCTTAACCCGACGCTTCACGGGTCAGGCAGTAGCAGCACGATGGCAAGACGGCGGAGGAGGCACGGCGAGGCTGAGGCGACTGCAGGCGGCACGACGGGAGGCTGCAGCCGTGGAGTCCAGGAACGCGACGCGGGGAAAAAGGGAGGCGGTGCGACACGACTACAGGTGGTCGCTAGCGGCGGCGACGAGGGCAGAGAAGAGAGAGGAGACTACGGTTGCCGGCGCGGTTTGGATCCGTCGGCGTCGCGAGAAGTGGTGGCGTGATGGCGACTGGGCGGTGCGGTGCGGGAAGAAGAGGAAGATGGTGGCGTCACGGGCGGTTGGCGGTCACGGTGGTGTGGCGGCGGGAGTTGTTGTGTGTTTGTTTTTGTTTAACCCTTTCACTTACAGGTTTTATTTGCAGGGGAAAGGTACAGGAAAATTTGGTGCAGAGTGAGGCAGTGTAAAGGAGGATGCAGAGAAATAATGAGAGGGGGAGGAAGAAGACAGGAAAATAATGGAAGGAAGGAAGGAAGGAAAAGAGAAGAAGACAAGGAGATGGGGGAAGACAACAAGTCACGGGAAAGTAGCAAGAAAAAGGGAGAGGGGTCCGGCGGCTGAAAGGGAAGGAAGGAGAAAGGAAAAAAAAAAAAAAGGAGAAGAAGGAAAGAAAAGAAGGAGAGAGGTGGGGCCCGCGTGGCCGGGGAAAAACCGGGAGAGAGAAGAAATGTTGCCGGGAAAGAGGAAGAGGAAGGAAAAGAAGGAAGAAGAGTGGCTCGGGGCAAGCCTCATATGGCCGGTCCGAATTCTCGCGTCGAAATCTCGTAGACGCAGGGATACTCCCGTCTTTCCGACAAATTCCGTCCCGAGTCCAAAAATATGACTTGGGCTCGAAAAATCCGATTAATCCTCCTGAACGTCGTCCAAGTCTCAGAACTGGAAACCGAGGCTCGGTTAGTTAGGAAGATACTCCCGAGCACGGGAAAATTCTCGGTTTCGAAAAACGACTACCGATTTACCTCGAATTAATTACCCGAGATTAATTCAACAGTAAATCACAGTAAAACGACTTCTACAGTCTCAGTAAAAATCCAAATTTTACCCGGGCTGTTACACCGATAATTATATTTTTTTCTCTCTGGAGAAAAATAATAAAATGTATTACAAGATATATTTTCAGAAAATAAAATAATAACTTAGACATATTATTTTGAGAAAGTAAGGTAATTATATTATGGTTATTTTAATAATAACAGGGTAAGGTTGAGTCATAGTGTTTTGGAGGGATATACACAAACACATATATAGTTATACTTACTAGGAAATAAATAAATATAAATAATAATAAAAGATTATATTTTATGAAAATAAATATGATATAATGTTGCTATAAAAATATTTTGATTTAATTGTTTTGGAAGTACCTACGTAACCTTAGAATATATATACGGTACATGCCAATAACTGTTGAAATAAATACCATAACATAGTATTGAGAAATTAAGGTTGAGTATATATAATTTATACTACGGAATAATTATTTTGATGATACTATTAACATATGGAAATATATAAATATACATCTACAAATTGTCATTTTCTAGAAAATTATTGGTAAGAATATATGTTATAGTAAATGATTATTTTCATGAAAAATATTTTGGAAAGACTATTAACAAAGTATTAAATACCGAAGTATTAATCGGATATACGTACGATATATTTTATTTTCGGAAAAAGAATTAAAAACGATTAAAGATAATTTTATGAAATATAACCGAAGGGGGAGGGGGGGGGGGTTTAATTTATAATTTATGGCATCATGACATACCGACTATGTACAACTTATGTGTGCATTTATTATTTGTTATATAGGAGTCGATATCGAGCAGTTCCTATGGAACCGGCTTTGGACCGACTGATGTTTCCAGAGTTGAGTAATCGGCTAAGGTGAGGTTAAGTAAATATTTATTTACATCCCGTGATATCAAGTTGCTGTTTGCTTACTATGTCCAATGATGCTGGTATGATACTTTGTGGCTGTGTATGGTTTGCTGTGTGATGAATTATGTTGATAATTGTTGCCATCGATGTTGTTGAGAACATTGCTATTGTTGAGTTGTTGACTATATGTGACATTGCTGGTGTGAAGCCTTGTGGCAGTGTATGGTTGTTGTGTGAGGTATTAAGTTGATAATTGTTGCCGTTGATGTTGTTGAAATTATTGTTGCTGTTGATATAATTGATGATGTTGGAATTGTAGATATAAGTAAGACTATTGCTGTTGTTGACCGTAGAATTGTGTGAGTTGAGTACCGGGGGTACTTTTATATGATGACAGTTTGGTATTGATTATTATCCAGACGAGCGGAGAGGCTGCGAGCCTGCTCGGGATAATGTGTTGATGATTGGTTAACAGTATAGTGGTACCAAGACTAGAATGGTAACTATAATAAATTGGATACACTTAGACATCTAGTAAGTCACAGTTAAACGTTGGAACAGCCAGATGGTAGTCTTATTTTATGGTGCTGGGGGAGAGTGTGCTTGGGGTCTGCTCCCTGTCTGTACCAATTATTATTTTTAGGCGCTGGGGGAGAGTTAGTGGTTGGTCCTGCTCCCTGTCTGTGCCAGTTTTACGTGGAGGTACCAGGGCGGGCGTTTAATTTATAATTTATGGCATCATGACATACCGACTATGTACAACTTATGTGTGCATTTATTATTTGTTATGTAGGAGTCGATATCGAGCAGTTCCTGTGGAACCGGCTTTGGACCGACTGATGTTTCCAGAGTTGAGTAATCGGCTAAGGTGAGGTTAAGTAAATATTTATTTACATCCCGTGATATCAAGTTGTTGTTTGCTTACTATGTCCAATGATGCTGGTATGATACTTTGTGGCTGTGTATGGTTTGCTGTGTGATGAATTATGTTGATAATTGTTGCCATCGATGTTGTTGAGAACATTGCTATTGTTGAGTTGTTGACTATATGTGACATTGCTGGTGTGAAGCCTTGTGGCAGTGTATGGTTGTTGTGTGAGGTATTAAGTTGATAATTGTTGCCGTTGATGTTGTTGAAATTATTGTTGTTGTTGATACAATTGATGATGTTGGAATTGTAGATATAAGTAAGACTATTGCTGTTGTTGACCGTAGAATTGTGTGAGTTGAGTACCGGGGGTACTTTTATATGATGACAGTTTGGTATTGATTATTATCCAGACGAGCGGAGAGGCTGCGAGCCTGCTCGGGATAATGTGTTGATGATTGGTTAACAGTATAGTGGTATCAAGACTAGAATGGTAACTATAATAAATTGGATACACTTAGACATCTAGTAAGTCACAGTTAAACGTTGGAACAGCCAGATGGTAGTCTTATTTTATGGTGCTGGGGGAGAGTGTGCTTGGGGTCTGCTCCCTGTCTGTACTAATTATTATTTTTAGGCGCTGGGGGAGAGTTAGTGGTTGGTCCTGCTCCCTGTCTGTGCCAGTTTTACGTGGAGGTACCAGGGCGGGGTCCACGGGCTAGCTAGCTTGACTACCAGGCGACGGCCATCATTTAACTTATGATAGGGGCCCTGATAATAAAATTGGAATAGCGTGTCTAGAATCACCAGTGTGTATTTAAGGTTCGTGAGAACCTTGGCTAATTGTTGTGTTGTGACTTGGAACAGTTACGGTGTATGTATATGTATATTTGCTTATGGGTTTACCCGGTGGGAACTTCGGACTCATCCCTCACCTGCGGGTTATCATCCCGTAGGTTGAGTTATTTGTGGTTCAGGTATATTGCATTCCAGACAGGCTGCGGCATTATCCCTTGGACAGGACTCGGATCCATTAGTTGCATAATGGGTTGCATACAGAGTCATTGTGAGTCGTTAAGTCTTCCGCTGTGCTGTTTATTTTGTCGTTGGGCCGTAGGGCTATATTGTTGTTGCTTACAGTGTTTATGTGTGTTAAAGTCTTCCGCTGTGCATATTATTATTGTTGTTGGGCCATTGGGCCGGTTTAATTATTATTGATGTTTGTTATTTTGGGCCGTTGGGGCCGAGTTGTCGTTGTACACACTGTATGCTGAGTCATGTTGGGTTGGGTCGTCACAGTTCCGGCACGTATTTATTGTGTACGGTAAATACGGGTCGGGCGTCTCATTACTGCCAAAAGATCCCACAGATCTTTGAGGAAAATTAAAAAAAGATGTTGTATGACCACAAGAAGGTGGATATTTTATGACCACCAGATAATAACTGCTTTGATTTAAAATTTGACATGAAGGCTCTAGCTGAAATTCCTGCAGTCTATTAGATGTGAAAAACATAATAGAGTTAGCCGAGCCATAAAAGGAAGCCCTTATATTGCTTTGGTCCTCTAGGAAGAAGGTCTCTTCCATAGGAGTTACAAAGAACCTAGATGAATAAAGTTCATCAACAAACACTAAGCGAGGAATTCTCGCCAGATCATTCGGTAATTCCTCTTGCTGCTCATTCACCACGCTATAAGCTAACCTATTCCTTCTTCCTAGAGAGGCACCCTCAACAAAGAAAACAGTAGTTGGAGAAGGCATTTTTCTTGTCTTGTTGAGTTTTCTGCATCTTCCTGTCTCAACCGCCTCCTCTTCTTATAGTCTGAGATTAGACAGCTAGGTGTCAGTTTTTCAAATGTGGACTCTTTTTCTGTCTCCGAAAAGATCCAGAAGATTTTTCGGTAATTAAAAACTTTGCATTATTTGTCAGTAAACTCCAAAGCTTTTCAATCTTCCAGGTTTTGTTTTTGGAAAAGTTTGCCACTACTTTAATTATTGCTCAATAATTCTGATTTTCTCCGACATGAGTGGCAGAAATAAGCCTAATATTGACACATGTATTGCAATCTGAAGCTAGCAATTGAGTAATTGAAACTTACCATATCCAGCCAGAAGCTGGAATGCACTAGCCTGAAGCTAGCAATTTTAAGTGTTTAAATACACAGTTTGTACAGCCCGCAGCTGAGACTAACTAGGAGTTGGCAGATAGATATGTGATTTATAGCTTCTATGCACCAGCCAGAAGCTGGTAAATAATTTTCCTAAGTTATTATATCCAGTCTGAAGCTGGCACATAAATAGCAGCTTGAAGACTGGCACCAACTTGAAATTGGTACATGGACTTATTGTTTGGTATAACCGGATGGGCCATCCCAGGTCAATAATGATGCACGAAATTTATTTGGTCATTCATTGAAAAACCAGAAGTTTTACAATCAATGAATTTCCACGTGTTTGTTTGTTGCGAAATTAATTATACGGCCTTCCTAAGATGAGATTGGCCTAGAATCACCAGCAAGTTTGGAAATAATTCAGGGACATGTACACAGACTAATAAATCCGCCGTGTTGACCATCTAGGTAATTTTTACGATGCATCGACTAGATGGTCTATTGTGTGACGCAAGTTGGCATTGTGCGCACTTATTTTGATGATTAAGCCACTTGCGGGTACATATCCCTACTTATGTTATTAGACTATATGTCTAGATAATGCTGGTATATTTCTTCAATGGATAATGTATATCATTGGAAATAAACCTAAATAGATATGGGGGAATATTGATAATTGATTGCAGGACCATTGTTAATAAAATATTACTGTTTGAGAAAATAGTATTTTATATGCAGCAACACTTGTGTGCATCAAGCCAACAAGTTATCATAAGGTCTCCCCATTTAATTGGTTCATGGTCACGAACTTAGTAACTCCCATCTTCGGACCGTTGGTTATACAGTATATAATGCTCCACCACAGTATAGTAAAGATGGTCCTTAAAGAAGGTTGGGAATAGATGTTGGGTATAAAAATCTTCATCAATTACAAAGTAATTGAAACCATTGACTAACGATTGGAGATTTGTTAATTTGACGATAGAGTTTGCCCAACATCAGAGGGAGAAAGTAAGCAGCTGAATCAAGATATTATTGAAATATATTATCAATATATAGTTGTTGATCCTCAAACAAATTAGTGTGAACCTGAAGTTCAAAAGATGATTCATTTGCAGGAAAATTGATATGCAAGTGCCAGACACATAAAGTGACCAAATCTTGTATACCAGCAGAAAATGCCCCTATTCAAATTAATGTTCCAGAAGAACAAGAATAGTATGCAAATGAATCTAAAGTATGCAAGAAGCGTAGAATATACTCGGTTCCAAAAGAAAACAAAATTCTCGATAGAGAGAAAGGAGCAAAAGAGATAAGATGGCCTCCAGTAGAGGTTCATATTAAATGTCCTCCAGAAGAGGTCTTCTGACACAATTGATAGAGTTCCAGAAGTAACACAGGTATCTAAAATAAATGAAAATGATGAGATCTCAATTACAGTGTCAGGAATGTGATGGAACCGACGTGAAATAACCGTCGACGGAATATTTGTTTTATTTATAATATAGCGCTAAATAAAATGAGGATCGTGAACCTACATCTAGTGGTCAATGTAGGCGTAGAATGATTGGTCAAATTGAGAAACATGATTAGGGCCATGTTAGACTCGCAAGTGAAGCAAGATATTTTCCGGACCTGTAGTCCGTACACCAGATGGTGTAGAACCAGTCGATTGAAAAATGGGTATTTGTGCAAAAAGGAAATCATAATAGAGAAATTCAAAGCACGGCTTATCGCACAAGGTTTTACCCAAACGACTTGATATTAATTGTGAGGAGATATACTCCCTTGTGGTGGATGCAATTATTTTTGATAAGTCTGGCATAATATGAAAAATTAGAAACGCATCTAATAGATGCCCTTACAGCCTATATTTCTATGGATCCATATATCATGACGTATATAAGAGAATCCCTGAAGGATTCAAGTTGCTTGAAGCAACTAATTCCCGGGAATATACAAAATTAAGTTAAATTGATGGTTTAAACCAATTTGCGTGTGCATAGTATAAAGTATGTGCATGAATTTATTTTTGCTTATGTTGATAATTCATATGTGTTTTTGTAATTTAAATATTATTGGAACTCCTGGAGAAGCTTCCAAATGCCGTGCTATGATGAAAAATCTCATAAAGAATTAGATTGGTCCTGAAGTACCCTATCTAAGTGCAATTTATCTTGCTAGTAACATAAAGCCTGAAGCTTTTGCTATAAATTTATTTGCAAAATATAATTTTGCTCTAACGTATTTATATTGGAATATAATATATAAATACATATTCTATTATCTTGGTATATGGAATTATTTTAACCTTGTGAGGCCAAGGTGCATCTAGTTGGTTTTGCAGATGTAGGTCTTTTATTTGATCCACATAAAGCACAGGCAGATACATCAAGTATCATTGTGACCAGAAAACAAAGTATCGTTGTTGCCTCTTCAAATAATGGAGAAATTGTGTTCATACATGAAGTTAGCCGAGAATGTGCTTGGCTAAGATCGATGATGCAGCATAGTCAAGATTCATATGGATTAGTTAGCGAGGAAGATGTTCCAACGACGATTTATGAAGATAATGCTAGCTGCATTGCCCAATTGAAGGGAGGATACATCAAGAATCATTCAAGTGACATCTGGCAGATTTATTTACAAAATCAGTTCCTACTACAACTTTTGAAGAATTGATGAAGAGGATTGGTTTATGGAGGATTCGAGATATCAAGGGATGCCAAAATCAGGGGGAGTAGAATACGCACTGCACTCTTTTTTCCTTCACCAAGTTTTTGTCCCACTGGGTTTTTCTTGGTAAGGTTTTTAACGAGGCAGTACTTCCTAAGCGTATTCTATCTAAGGTGCAATGACATTCAAGGGGGAGTGTTATAAATAAATTATGGTGAATGTCATTGTTACCATCCAGTAAAACTCATTTTTACCATACCTAAATTTACCCCCAGTAAATACTTTACCCATACACCAAATTTCTACTTGGAATTATCTCTTTGGCTAATTACCCTCCATAATTCTATTTGTCCTAATCCTAATATCATCTTCCTTTACCTAACATCCCTTTGATTTTATCCTTTTAAATTAATCATACTTATTTGTTTTTATCCTCCCATTTCCAACTATAAATACCCCTTCATTCCTTCACTTTCATACACTTACAACCCACCATAAACTTCATTCTCTTCTCATTCCATATACTTCTCTTCCAATCTCCCTCCATCTAAATTTATTATTCTCTTCTACATATTATTATCAAAAGTGTATTATTATTACCAAAGTTGTATTATTACCTTGATCAAGTTTGTATTATTCCATCAAATAGTAAAAATCTTCCCCAATTTTATAACACTAAATTTTTTTTTCTCTGCTTGCAGGATTAAACATGATCACAAAATGATGTTCACAAGAGTGTAACTCGTGCAACACCTTGTTTTTTTTTTTTTCGAATTGTGGCCCCATAGTGCCATTTGCTATATCGGGGGATGTTTGACATTAATTTAAATGTTCTCCCTTAATAAGGGCGTATGGTCGAATTACTAATGGGGCTACCCCAACATGTGTATCAAAAATTTAACTTCAAAAAATAAGAGATTTTTATAATGTTCTAATCTATAGAATGATTGTTGAATTGGGGAATGGCAATGGGGCTGGAAGTAGGCAAAGTGTTCCCTTATAGCTTATACAATTTTCTTCCTTTGACTCGTTTTTCCTACAGATTTTACTTTTCAGTATATTCGGATCCAAACTTTGTCATTTGTCATTTTGGTTTACCCTATGCCCCTACGTTTTTTTTTTTGCCAATCATATTTCCCAACTTTATGTAGACAAGGCTAATCTATATCTATACCACCAAGTCACCAAAACTTGCAAAATTGAAATACCAAAATACCCTTACTTATTTATTATTATATTATAATTAATGGCTTAATTATCAATACAAAAATACCAAACCTCCTCACTAGAAATAACTAAAGAGTCCAAAATTTTATTAGATTACAACTTCAACGGACTGAAGAGTCCTAAACTTTATTAGATTACAACTTAGCAAATCGTCACTATATATTTTTTTCGGCCTACACAACTAAATTCCTATTCCTAAACGACTAAATCATTGTTATATTATTACAAACAAAAATCTACAAGATTGAATTATTATTACTATATTATATTATATCCTATACAAAATATATTATATATACAAATTATATCTTCAGATAATTTAGTTTGTATTCTTTTGTTATTACTTTATTATAATTTAGTCAAGAAAAGACAAGATTCTATTTCTAATTTAGTCTGTATAAAGAAAATATAACGACCCGGGTAAAATTTTTATAATTTGTACCAAGTTGTTTTAACTTTTACGGTGGTTAATAAAATTTTATCGCGGTTAAACAATAATGTTACCAATCCGAGCCATTTATCACCAATCTCACTATTAACTTTTACTACTCTTAAATTATTATTATTGTTACCATCATTATTATTATTTTCCTAATCAATATTAATAATAATATTATCATTAATTTTTTTTAGATATTTATGTTGCGATAATTTACCAAATATAATTTGAAAAGGAAAATTCATCTTTGGTCTTTATTTTGAATTTTAAAGAATTTAAATAAACTGTTAATTATGCATATGTTTTACAAAGATTGAGTTAAAATGTTAAATACAAGGCCTAACGTAGTTTCGACCGATACGCGTTTTGGAGTGTCTTTCATTAACCAAGCTTCGGTTTTCAACTCCGAGACTTGGAAGATGCTCAGGAGTATTAATCGGATTTTCCGAGCCCAAGTTGTATTTTCAGACTCGGGACGGAAAGACGAGAGTACCCCTGCGATCACGTTATTCCGACACGAAAATCTGGACCAGCCAATCATGGCTTGCCACATGGCCACTCTTCTTTTCTTTTCTTTTCTTTCCTTTTCTTCTTTCGCCGTCCACGTTTTGTTTTCTTCAGCCGGCCCGTGACTCTTCTTCCCTGTTTTTCTTCTTGTTTTCTTTTCATTTTTTTTCTTCCTTATCTTCACCTCCTCTTCCCGATTTCTCTGCACCCTCTCTCTCTCCCATTCCCTTCCTCTCTGCCATCTTCATCATCATCTCTCTTCTTCACCTTCAACCCACACACCACCACCAAGACAACCACCATCACCTGCCACCATTAACTCGAGCCACCTCCTTCTCCTCCTTTCTCTTCTTCCTCCTCGCCGCCGCCTCCCACCTCCACTGTTGCAACCGGACAAGGCCGACGCTGAATTCTCCTCCTTCCTGCCTTCCCGATTAGCATCGCTGCTTCTCTCCACTGCCGATGCAGCCAGACGACGCCGCCACCACCGAGTCCAGCACAACACTGCACCGCCCCTTCCTTCTTCTTCCTCGCGACGCCGTGCCAGGAGGCCGATTTCCCTTTCCTCTCCTCTCCTTCGATCTACAGCCCCGGAGTCAGCAGCAGAACTGAAAGTGCTTGCTTCTCACGAACCGAAGCAGGAGACGCCGTAGGGGCAAGCTGCTGCTCGCGTGACCCTTCCCTGTCTCCGATCTGCCGCTTACCGTCGCTGTCCTCGGGGTTGTATGGGTAAGTCGCGATGTCGACCCCTTCCCCTCTTCTTTCCACCTTTTCTTCTCTTCTCTTAAACCCGTTTCAGGACGGATTGGGCTAATTGGGTCTTTGTTGTTGTGTTTTGTGTTCATTGGTTGTGGCTTGGTGTTGATTGAATCGGGTGCGGGTTTGGGTATTGCTGTGTCGGTGGATGCTGGTTGTTGGGTTGGTGGTTATGGCGTTGTTGACACTATTATGGACGTGGGTGGTGATGTTGGGTTTGTGGATGCTGCCGTGTGATGGTGGTGCTGGCTGGGTACGGTGGTGCTGTTTTGTGGTGGTTTGGATGATTTGTTGGATGATGAACAGTAATCTGGGAGCGTTGGACGTGTTGAGGACTACGTGAACAGTACTACCGGATTTCGGCGAGGTTCCGGCAGTCCCAGGAATTTTCCGGCTAGTCCGGAAACGGACCTTTGGGTAAAACCCGAGCCTTGGACCATCCATATGCATCATATTAACGAACCCGAATGATAATGGACCCGGACAATAAAACAATGCTAATCAAAACTGATTAACTTAATTTAATTAACTTATGATTTTTATTTTATGCTTTATTTATCTTATTATGTTTTTATTTATGCTTTTGTTATTTAAATTATGCTTTTATGTTTTTATTTATTTTATGCTTTAATTTAACTTTCCAATTGGGCTATTAAAAAGGTCCATGGTATTTAATTTACGGTTTTAATTTTATTTACGTTTACCTGGGTTCGTAAAAGGCCCATTGTATTTAACTTTCGGTTATTTAATTTTAAATGGGCTAATTAATAAAAGGCCCATGTCGTTTATTTATTTTAATTATGTCTCTTATTTAATTTTTGAAATTATGATAATATTAGATTTATCCTCCGATGGGCTAAACGTTCGTGAAGGCCTATGTTTTAATTGAATTATAAAAGGCCTAGACATGTATATATATATATATATATTTCTATTATATTCATTTCCGTAATCCTAGGCTAAAATAATATTAGACCTATATCTTAATTAAATTATTAATTTTAATCTTATACAAGTATATACATATATATCGTATAACGTACTGTAGCTATTTTCACCGGCATAAATATTGCTAGACTATATTTTTACTTAATTAATGATTATAGTTTTATGTATATAAGTACTTACGATTATACAACATTTACTAAATGTATATATCGTTTACGACGGATATTTCTTCTAGCTAATATATATGTATATATAGGTCATAACTTCAATTAATTACAAATAGAGTTTTTATGAATAATTGTGTTTAAGAAATATTATTTACGTCATATGGACTGTGGGTATTTAATGGATCGTAACTTGATTTATTTACAAATATATTATCTTAAATATACACTACGTATAATTGCACGTATATATGCCTTTTTTTCATAAGCGGCCTAAGGACCGGGATATCGGCTTGGACGCTCGGTTTTGGTTTTGACTTATGTTGAATATGATTGGTATATCAGATAGGAAATAGAATATTAGTAACCTCCACAGAAACGAATAAGATAATTATGGAAATAATAAAAAGAACAGACAAGCCGTCTAATAACTGTTAACTGGCATCATGCATAATCATCTTGTTTGTGCATAGTAAGTGATTACTGTTATTATATTATAGGAATATCAAGGCTTAACTGGATACCAACTTCCGAGGAGTATCAGGTGAGGTTGCATATACGTTATTCCACCCGTGATAGCCGGGATGGTTGGTCTTGGAACTACATAGGTTCCATTGCATCTTACGGTTATTGTTGTTGATATCTTTGTGGTATTTGTTGATATTTGTTGTAAGGATGGATAACCTTTGATATGTGCCCGTAATACTGTGTGTGTTTTGTTGTTTGATTGAAATACTGAGATGGTTATTGTTGGATATTTGACTGCTATGGTTATTGTTGTTGCTGTTGTTGGACTGTGTTATTGGTCGTGTGGATATTGTAATTTATGTTGAACTACTAATTGTGAATAATTGGTGTTATGAGATTGTTGATGGTTTGGTCTGTGGAATAATTTGTGATAATAGAAAGTTGGATAATTGAGGAAAGAGTATTGGAATTGGAAATGAATTGGATGATGATTTAATTGTCACGTGGAAAGTAGTGGTACGACTAGATGGTTAGAGGCTAGTTCTGTGGTGGCCATGGTCGGTTTCTTGATTTGGGGATGTTTATCCCGGTTTGGTTTGGATATTGGGATGTTGATACCGGGTATTGTTTTGGCCTGGCACCCGGAATAGTTAATAACCAGGTACGACCCTAGCTTGTCCAGTGACAGGGCCCGGATATTAAAATTGGAAAAATTAATAAGTGAGTCATGTCTTCTAGTTTTGGGTTTGGGATGTCGATTCCTGTGATTTGGTTTTGGAATGGATATGACTTAATTGTCACGTGGTAAGTAGAGGTACGACCGGATGGTTTGAGACTGTTTTTTGGTGGCCATGATCTAGGTTACTTATGATGGGCATGTTGATGCCGGTTTGATTGGGATGTTGATCCCTGAGATTGTTATTGGGATGTTGATCCCTAAGATTTGTTATTGGGATGTTGATCCCGGGTTCTTTTTGGATCTAGAACCAGGAACAGGTTGATAACCTGGTACGACCCTAGCTTATCCGTGACGGGGCTCGAAAGATAAAGTTGCTAATAATAATAATATATATATATATTTTTTTGCCTTGGCTCAGTCTTGATTAAGATGTGCTTTTGCTTTATTGGGCTGTGATGTGATATGTTCTTTTGCATGATGTCTCATGATCATACCCTGAGAGGTTGTCAGTCCTCAGTTTAGTCGGTTGACCATGGTCGGCATAGGTTGTCGGTTTGCGGGTGTTAGTTGTTGTCGTTGGTCGTGAGTAATCTATTGTTGTTGGCATCGGTTGCCAGTTGTCATTTGTTGGTTGTCGGTTTCTTTTGATAATTGTCAGATGAGTATCACTTGTCGTTTATGATCGAATATTGAGATATGTTGGTTGTCGGCTATGGTCGACGGTTGGATGATTGTTATTTCTTAGGGTATGTCGATACCCAGAGGTCGAGCTTAATGAGAATTGTTGTTGTGGTTACGAGTTGCTATGGTGACTGTTGTTACTTTGTTTTGTTGTGATTCTACTCGGGGACCGGTTTATGATGTTGATTGGGTATGGTCCCTGCTGGTTGCCGGCTACCCGGTGAGCGAGGCTCACGAGATTTTGAGATTGTTTTGGTACCGGTTTAGAAGATCAACAAGTGCAGTAACGGTATGTTATCATACGATGAGGAACCCCTGTTGAGTATAGTCTGTCAGGACTAGAGTATGTGTTGTATAGTCTGTTGAGACTGGGTCGGTTACCCAATATGTAGTTGAGTTGAGGTGTCCTAGTCGGGCACTAGAGTATAGTACAGTCTGTGAGGTGTTGGGTGGTCAGTGCATTGCATAGTCGATGGGGTGGACATTTGCATAGTCCGCATTGTTCTTTATGACTGTATTTGTTCAGTGTTCTGTTCACTACTCGTATGCCGTAATGATGTGCTCTTGACTGTTAAGTATATACTATGTTGTTCATCATGGGTTATGTGTCGGTGAGATTATGGAGAATCTCACCCCTCCCCTGCCCCATCGGCAGGCTACGTGGTTCTTTGTGCAGGTATGCATCATGGCAGGCTATGGCATCTCCTCTGACGGATCTGGATCCATAGTTTGCATCGACTCGATTCATACTATTGCTGTAATTATTAAAATTGCTTCCGCTGTGCTATTGATACTGTTGTATCCGTGGTCGGGTGACAAGATGTTATCTTTGGTCGTTGGGCCGAGTTTTCCTGTTGTATTTACTGTCTGTGCCACGTGTCGGCACTGTTGTTTGGTAATTACTGTTTGTCGGGTAAATTTGGGTCGGGGCGTCTCAAAAAAGACAAGATTCTAAATACCACCATGTCATAATCATTAATTTAGTCTTTATTAGATGTTATTATTTAATTTTGAAACTGCATATAGAGTTTATTTGATCATTCACCATGTTTCCAATTGAGTCTTTATTTTTTGTTACTATTTAATTTTGATATTGTGTATTTGATCGTTAAGTGTGCTTCTAACTTAGTCAGTATTCTTTGGTTATTATTTTACTATTTAATTTCAATACTTTGTATTTTAAGTGATTCTTAAGATATTAGCGAGGAGGTAGTCGAAATTCTGTGTACTCTACATGAATTTTGCTTTATCTTTCAATGTAAAATTAAAGAGGACAAACAATAAAATACGATGTGAATGAGATAAATGCAAATACAAACTAAAGTATGAATATTTATCTCTTCTAAACATTTAGACAATGTAAAAAAAATTAATTTTTATCTCATAGGTATACGCTAAGACTCGGAGTGTCTAACAGAAAAGATAATGCATCTTACCCTTATTCGACGAAGCTGAAATGAAAGCTGCATGCGATGTGACTGATTTTGTTGCGATGGCGTAAAAAATGAATCATTATTTTGTAGGCAAAATAATAAATTGAAAAGTTGATCCCATGCAAAGACGAAAAATACATTTTCTCGGTAAGGATCAACAGAGCAAACAAGTGCGGTAGAAAACAAGGATGATTTGTTGCAGAGGATGTGCGAAAGTCAACTACTAAAGAACAAAAAAAGAAAAGAAAAAACGTAGATTTGTATTGAAAATGAAGACACCCAAACGCAACCAATTCTTAAGAAATCTAAAATGAAAAAAAATTAAAAATATTATTATTATATCCAGTTTACTTTTAAAAAAATTCATGTTAACTCAATAGTCTTAAATTTTAAAGTTTACAATATAGTCAGTATTTACTTAAATGCTTAATATCTTGCAAGCTCAACAAAAAATTCAAAAAGAATATTATAGCTAATTATTATATTAACTATATTTTGCAAATATTTATAAATTATAATTACAATTTGAAATTTTAACCTAAATTATAAATATTAATTGATCTTTTATGTTATTGTACAATTGTTTCTTAAAATAATAGAATTGTACCACGTGCATCGTATAGAAATTGTGTAAGGCCTCGATTGTATTGAATGGTGTTTACAAATATATAGAGACATAATAGACTTGTGCAGCACGAATACATTAATTGTGTTGCCATATACACTAGTTATTCCTTATACTCCCCCTCAATCCTTGCAGAGGCAGGGCAGAGGCAAAGAATTGCTCGAAAGCGTGCAAACTTGGCATGGGGAAGAGCCTTGGTGAAGACATCGGCAAGTTGGTGATCGGTGGGCACATGCTGGACAGCGAGAGCCCCAGAAGAGACATGATCGCGGATGAAGTGAATGTCAATGTCGATGTGCTTGGTGCGAGCATGATGCACCGGGTTAACAGCCATGTAGGTGGTGCTAAGATTATCACAGAGAATGGGAGAGGCAGCGGTGACTGGATAACCAATATCTTTGAGGAGTTGGCGGAGCCAAATGAGATCTGCCACGGCTATTGCCAAGGCCCTGTATTCATCCTCGGCGCTAGAGCGGGACACCGTGGATTGCTTTTTAGAAGACCAGGAAATTGGATGGGAACCAAGAAAACAACAGTAACCACTAATAGAGCATCGTGTATCAAGACAGCCGACCCAATCCGCATCAGTGTATCCGGTGAGACAGAACTCGCGTTGAGGACGAAAATGAAGACCATAGTCAAGGGTACCACGAAGATAATGCAGAATGCGTTTGACAGTAAGCAAATGAGGCTCCCATGGAGCATGCATGTATTGGGAAACAACACCAACAGCATGCGTGATGTCCGGACGAGTGAAGGAGAGATACTGCAAGCCGCCGACAAGGCTGCGATAAAGAGTAGGATCAGAAAGAGGAGCACCAGTGGTAAGTGTAAGCTTATCTTTAGTAGAAAGTGGAGTCTTGACAGGCTTGCAAGAATCCATGCCAGCTCGGTGAAGAAGATCACAGGTATACTTCTTTTGAGAGAGATGCAAACCAGAGGGATCGCGGGTGGCTTCAATGCCTAAGAAGTATCGTAATGGACCAAGGTCAGTCATGGAGAACTCATGATGCAACTTGGTAATAATGTCCTGGAGAGTTGCAGTAGAATTCCCTGTAATCAAAATGTCATCGACATAAAGCAATAAAATGATATGGGCACGCTCAGTATGGAAGATAAACATAGAAGAATCGGCTTTCCTAGTCCGAAAACCCAGGGTGTGAAGGTAGTCGGAAAAGCGGCGAAACCAAGCCCGAGGAGCTTGTTTGAGGCCGTAGAGAGCACGTCGAAGACGACAAACATGTTGGGGAAATTCAGGATGCACAAAACCTGTTGGTTGTTTCATATAAACTTCTTCGGAAATAGTACCATGAAGAAATGCATTCTTAACATCCAACTGTCAGACAGGCCAAGAGAATGAAGTAGCAAGACTAAGCACAATTCGAACAGTAGTTGGCTTCACCACAGGACTAAAAGTTTCAGTATAATCAATGCCATGTTGTTGAGAATAGCCCTGAGCAACGAGACCGGCTTTATATCGTGCCAATGAACCATCAGCATTGCGTTTGACCCTGTAAATCCATTTACACCCAATGATATTGTGATGAAGTGGTGCAGGAACAAGTTCCCATGTATGATTCTGCAATAATGCAGTGTACTCATCACTCATGGCAAGTTTCCATTCACGATAACGGGAGGCTTCAGTATAGGTTTTAGGTTCAGGGATTGCGGTGGTTGTAGCAGTGAGATTGAGTCAGTGGACAGGCTTAGTGATACCGTGTTTGGCGCGTGTGGTTATGCGCGGTGGAGGTGGAGGGAAAGGTGAAGGTGAAGGTGAAGGTGAAGGTGAAGGTGAAGGTGAAGGTGAAGGATGTGTTATGAGTGGTGAGGAGATAGACGAGGAGGGTGTGGTGGAAGTGTGAGTGCATGTCAGAGGTGGAGATGGTACATACGGTGGAATGACTGTGACAGGGTTGGAAAAGGAACCTAAAGAAGATAACATTGGAGAAGTAGTGAAAGAGGGGAAGGAAGGTGAGAGTGCAGGAAAATGAGTTTCATGAAAAGTGACATGCCTAGAAAGAATAATGCGACCAGAGGAAAGTTCAAGGCAACGATACCCTTTATAACCTTCGGTAAAACCTAAGAAGAGACAAGGAGTGGAACGGGGAGAGAGTTTATGAGATACAGTAGAAGAAAGATTAGGAAAGCATAAGCAACCAAAAGTACGAATATGATCAAATGCAGGTAGGGTACCATAGATTTTGTGATATGGTATGGAAAAGTGTAAGTGAGTAACTAGAAGACGATTAATAATGTATACAACAAAAAATAATGCTTCAACCCAGTATGTAGGAGGGAGGCCAGCATGGAAAAGCAAGGACCTGGTAACATCAATAAGATGGCGATGCTTGCGCTCAGCAGCCCCATTTTGTTGGGGAGTGTGAGGGCAGGAGATGCGGTGGAGGATGCCATTTTGACGAAAATACTCACGAAAATTTTTATTAACAAATTCACCGCCCCCATTAGATTGGAAAACTTTAACAGTAGTCTGAAACTGATTTCGAATGAAGGCAGTGAAGGTAGTAAAATGATGGAAAACCTCACTCTTGTTTTTCATGGGATAAATCCAAGTAAACTTGGAATAATCATCAAGAAACAACACATAATAACGAAAACCAGTATGAGATGAAATGGGTGATTGCGATACATCACTATGAATTAATTGAAAAGGAAAATGAGATTGCGAGGAGGAATATTGAAAAGAAAATCTATGATGTTTACCAAGTTCACAAGCCTTGCAAAAACTAGAAGCAGTGTTACGGTTGTTGCCGTATACAAGATTATTGGTGAAAAGATAAGAGAGGACATTATTGTTAGCATGAGCAAGACGCTGATGCCACAGTTGACGCGAGGACAGAGAGGCAGTAAGGGCGGGAAGGGGAGAAGATGGACCAACAAAAGCATCGTCGGAGGAAATTGGATAAAGAGGACCACCACTAACGGAGCGAAAAAGAATTTTCTGGGTCTTCGGATCCTTCAAACAAAAACAATTATCAGTAAATTCAGCAACACACTGATTGTCACGACAGAATTGACGAATAGATAAGAGATTTTTGCTTAACGATGGAACATAATAGACAGTGGGTAAGGGAAAAATATGTGTGTTAGTAACGAATTGGGAGGTGCCAATGGCCTGAATTGGAAGAAGAGTACCATCTCCAACACTGATTTGGTCGGGACCAAAATATGGTTTAGAGGTGATCAACATACCAGAGTTATGTGTCATATGAACGGAAGCACCGGTATCAGGGTACCATGCGTTATCGCGAAGGGTAACAGCCGAGAGTGATTGCTGCACTAAATTGGGGCAAGAACGAGCAATATGACCTGTGACACCACAATATTGACAGAGAATAGATGGTGCAGCTCCAAGAATGCCAGGATGAGGTGGTGCCGGACGAGAATAGTAATCATAGCGGGGCACATAGTTATCAGGGCGAGGAGAATAGCCACGAAAACCACCACCTCTACGCCCGCGGCCACGTCCCCGGCCGCGATAAGGAGGCCGATAAGAGTTATTACGATCATGACTTTGAGCAACAAGGGCAGCCTGCTCAGTGGTGGGGTTTTGTGCAAGGGAGACAGTGGAGGTAGAAGATGCAGAAGTAGTAGCAGCAACCATAGCCATAGGAGCAGTAGAAACAGGTGATGAATCCGGAAGAGCCCTTTTGTTCACTCGAGATTCAAAAGCCAATAAAAGAGAACGAACATGAGTGAAAGTGGGCAACTGAGGTTGAGCAAGAAGAGGATTGACAATACTGTCGTACTCCGCTGGTAAGCCATTCAGGACCTGAAGAACAAGAACACTTTCTGTAGGGTCAGAATTAATCGCTTTCAGAGAATCACGAAGTGTCTTAGCTTCGGTAAGATAGGAGTGCATAGTCTGTGTCGTTTTCGTAAGGTTATGAAAACGAAGCTTGAGCTGATTTTGATTTGCCGAGGCATCATCAATATAGAGACTATGAATGGCATCCCAGACTTCTTTCGCCGTTTGAAAACCATCAGCATTATAGATGTGTGCTAAAACATCCGGTGAAGCAGTGGAATAAATCCAGGTGAGAACCATGCTATCAGCTTGACACCATTTGGTATAGAGTGGATCGGGAGCCTTGATGGGATCGTGAGGTGTAGGAGGGAACGGGGTGGCATCAGTGACGTGCCCGTCAAGTTGATGAGCACGAAGAGCATTGAGGAAGATGCTCTTCCAGAGGAGGTAATTGGTGAGATCAAGTTGGATCTTCACAAGCCGATGAATATCAGGGGTTGTGGGGGAAGAGGATGAAGGAAGAATGGAACCAACGGTGGTAGAAGAAGAAGCTGGAGTAGAAGGGCTAGAGGGGGGAGTGGGAGCCATGACACAGAGAAAAGAGAAACGCACAAAACCCTAATTTGACCTATGCTCCGCTACCATATAGAAATTGTGTAAGGCCTCGATTGTATTGAATAGTGTTTAAAAATATATAGAGACATAATAGACTTGTGCAGCACGAATATACTTGTGCAGCACGAATACATTAATTGTGTTGCCATATATACTAGTTATTCCTTATACATCGCACGCTGCACAAAAACTAGTCAATGTTGGGTACTCAAAAAATCCGCCCGTATCTAAAACACCCACTTTGAAGCCCATCGTTTTTTTTATTTTTTATTTTTTTGAGTGGAAACAACTTCACAATTAATTAGTGCTAATTCTTCAACCCCGTTAGAAAGATAACGGGGCTTGAAGAACGGCCCCGTTGCCAATTGCCTTTGATCCCTCAGGTGGAAAGATAACAACTTTGTTGTCTAAGACTTGAACGGCCTCTAAAATTTGCCGCAACTACCAAGAGATGAACATTATTGAAGTCTAAAGGTAATCAAAGGTTGAGCTTTTGCGATTTACATCTGCACTTACTAATGGACCGAAGCAAACCCTCTGTGCAACCACTATCACAAACCAATAGGAAAGTCAAAGAATCACAAATCTTTGCCAAACTCAACCCAATAAGATATAGCCCAAAAGGCTCTAATTTAGCATTATATCTGTTATAGTCAAAATTTGCACCCTACAGATAATAGATATAGGCCTAGAGAAGCTAATGGATAACCCCACCTTCAGAGTGGTGAAGCCCGAATCATGATTGGCCCAAAGTTGGTATCAACGAGGAGAGCACGACTAGAGTACGAATACGGGCAAGGAGCAGATGGCACAATTGGATGCTTGTATATAAAGGAAAATAACAGGGTAAATTAGAGGCTAAAGTAGGTAACAAGGACATCGTTAGGGGACGAACAAAGGGGCATTAGACCTCTAAACAACTGCAAATGTCTGAAGGATGAATCTGGTGAGTACGCGTGTCAATGAGACAAAGGAAACAACTAAGTGGAGATGGTGGAATGGGCAACTCAAGCCCATAATCCCAAAAGAGTTTAAGGTTTCTTACAGTAGGAGGCAACCAATTATGCAAGTATAAAAGACAAGTGGCGCATAGAAGAGAGATACCTACATATACACTACAAATGCAAGCTATTTTCATTGTATTACTTTCCTTTACTTTCATCTTTGGCAATCCTTGTCTTGTACTTTCCAACTCTCGTTTTTTGTAGCTTTAGCTATAGTCTAGTATAGAGTGATTGTAATCCCACACTTTGACCACTGGAACACGTCCTGCAGCCAATTCCCAAAAAGGTTGCGGTGTTTACTGTTGGTTTTAAGGCCCGCGACTAGCTCATAAAGTTGAGGAAGGCCCTGTGTTGCTTGTACACCTACTTACATACATAAAGCTTAAAATTTTTTTCCAGAAAAGTGTCTCATTTACATCAAAGTTCCAATCTTTTTGCAACACCATTCCTCCAAAATGCTCCAGTTTTGGGTTTGGCATAAAGTGGGTTGCGTAGTTATTGTTTGAAGGTCCATTGCTAGTTTTAGGACCAATAAATTTTTGTGCGATCGCTGGGAGAGTAACGTATAAGTTGTCTCTGGTACCATGGTCGAAACTAAAAAACAGGGCATTCTGAAGGAGGCCCTTTGGGTTATACACTGCGACATTGTTAATATCGCAGACATAACTAGCATCCCACAGAAAGAGAGAGAAGGTCATTTGCATGAGTTGGAAGTAAAGGGAATGGCCATCGATTAGGAGGCAAGAGATGTGAGGTTCAATACCTTGGGGAGTGAGATAGTGGCTGAGGCTAGCCATACCACGGTCCAAGTTGAGATTGTTGGCACTATTGCCATGCCTTAAGCTGTGGAAGCCAACTTGGCCACTTTAGTGATGCAGCATGGATCTCCTATTTGGATACATAGCCTTGGGGCCAACCACGTTGGATCTAGCTCATGTTCAAGTCTACGTAGACAATTGGGAGGATTCACTCCCACGGAAATTGTTGATTGTATGACCAAGCTGATGTTATTGTGATCATGATGTTAGTGGAGTGTTAGTGGGGTGTGATTAATAAGTTAGTGGAGCTGATGATGTGATCAAGATATGGTTTCTTTAATTAAAGTTGTTAGGTATAGAGTGTCTTTATTTGATTATTGTAACCAACATTATCATGTTGGATAATGTGTTTTGTCTGGTTGGTAAGTGTCTTTTACTGTATTTGATGTGTTGTTATGATCCGATTAGGAAAAGCAAACCCACTACTTAAAGTAGTAGGGTCAGCTGAGTTGGATTAGTTGTGTAATAGGCTGGTTTTCTGCCTATATAATTGAGTCTTGTAATCAGTTGTCAACAAGTGAAATCAAGTTAGAAAACGTTGGTGTTTCACTTCATTGTTACTCTGAAATGTTCAGAGTGTTTAAAAACAAAAGATTGTGAGAGATTAGAGAGAAAATCAATGGAACAGTAACCAAGAAAGTCAGTCTTGATTTCTGTAAGTTGATTTTCTGCCTATGTTTTGAGTATTGTAATTTGAGTTCTACAAGTGAAATAAGAGTGCATTGAGTGTGTTTCACTTCACAAAGTGTTTCTTAGTTTGTTCATTAAGTGTACAAGCCAAAATATTGAGTGAATTGAGAGAAAACAAATTGAAAAGAAACCAAGAAAACCAGTTTTTTGCGTTTCTGCAGAATTCTGGAATTTCCAGAATTTCACTGTAGCAACATCGATGTTTTGATTCAAACATCGATGTTTTATCAGTTCTGCCCAATATTTGAAATTTTCGAATCATCTAAACATCGATGTTTTGATTCAAACATCGATGTTCTAGCTGTTCGGCAGTTTATTTGAAGTTTCCGAATCATCAAAACATCGATGTTATTAACACAACATCGATGTTCTTTTGCTTAATCTGAAGAATTTGAAGATCAAAGCCAACAATTGGTATAAAACCAAAAATTATTTTTCAAGGCTCCTTGTTTGGGTTGCACCAACAGGGACAAAAAGCCAACAATTGGTAGCGGAGCAGGTTCGTTTTTTACGGGTCCTGTCTTTGATTTGTTGGAAACCATGAAGATGGTTTCTGATTGGGTAATTGCTGCAAGGTTGAGGGAGCTTCTTCATAGTTGTGACCTCAACACAATGACAACAAAGATGCTGTGCCAGAAGCTGGAAGAAGAGTTCGACTTGGATTTGTCGGACAGAAAAACGTTTATCAAAAGTCAAGTGATTCTGTTCCTTGAAAGTGACGAGCTTGGGAACAATGAAAATGAAGAAATTGAAGAGGAAGATTGCTTTGACGGTCTTGTAGAAGACACCGAATCAGAGGTAACAAATGGCTCTGATTTGATTGCAAAAAATGAAAATGAAGATTTCTTTGGTAAGAGTTATTGTTTTGATGAAGTTGATGATGATGCCTTATTTGGTAAGGAGGTTTTGGTTGATAAGATTTTCACAGATTATAGTCGTGAAAATGCTATTGAATTTGTGGAAAATGATGATGTTGGATTTGTTGTTCGTGAGAATTTGTGTTTGGAGTTCAAAGATTTCTCCAATTGCAAATTAATTGAGGTTGAGAGTGAAAATGATTATTCAGGTATAGAACTACCTGCAACAATTGATGTTATTGAGATTCAATGTGTGGAGGATGAGCCTATTGATTGCAGAACTCTGGAATTGAATGGAAATGGAAGAAACCAGAAAATTAAAGTGAGAAAAAAGATTGACATTTATAGTGAGGAGAAGTCATTGGAATTTTATAAGTTGTTCGATGCCAAATGTTCTGCAAAGAAGAGGAAAAAGAAAAAGAAGATGAAGAGCTTTCAAGTCTGGAAACAAGTTCAATCTGATGAAGGGCATGTTGATGTTGAAGTTGAAAAGCAGCTTGTTCACGAGGGAGCGTTCGATACTTTAATTAACAGACAATACAAAAAAAAACAAACAAAAACAAAACAAAACCTGTTAAATTTGCTGACCATGAAGACCAGCTTGGTCAAGGGGGAGTGTTGATTGTATGACCAAGCTGATGTTATTGTGATCATGATGTTAGTGGAGTGTTAGTGGGGTGTGATTAATAAGTTAGTGGAGCTGATGATGTGATCAAGATATGGTTTCTTTAATTAAAGTTGTTAGGTATAGAGTGTCTTTATTTGATTATTGTAACCAACATTATCATGTTGGATAATGTGTTTTGTCTGGTTGGTAAGTGTCTTTTACTGTATTTGATGCGTTGTTATGATCAGATTAGGAAAAGCAAACCCACTACTTAAAGTAGTAGGGTCAGCTGAGTTGGATTGGTTGTGTAATAGGCTGGTTTTCTGCCTATAAATTGGGTCTTGTAATCAGTTTTAATCAAGTGAAATGCAATAAGTAACGTTTTTGGTTTCACTTCATTGTTACTCTGAAATGTTCAGAATGTTTAAAAACAAAATATTGTGAGAGATTAGAGAGAAAATTAATGGAACAGTAACCAAGAAAGTCAGCCTTGGTTTTCTGTAAGTTGATTTTCTACCTATATATTGAGTGTTGTAATCTGAATTCTACAAGTGAAATAAGAGTGCATTGAGTGTGTTTCACTTCACAAAGTGTTTCTTAGTTTGTTCATTAAGTGTACAAGCCAAAAGATTGAGTGAATTGAGAGAAAACCAATTGAAAAGTAACCCAGAAAATCAGTTTTGTGTTTCTGCAGAATTTCTGGAAATTCCAGAATTTCACTGTAGCAAACATCGATGTTTTGATTCAAACATCGATGTTTTATCATTTCTGCCCAATATTTGAAGTTTTCGAATCATCAAAACATCGATGTTATTGACACAACATCGATGTTCTTTTACTTAATCTGAAGAATTTGAAGATCAAAGCCAACAATTGGTATAAAACCAAAAATTGTTTTTCAAGGCTCCTTGTTTGGGTTGCACCAACAGGGACAAAAAGCCAACAGAAATAACAAACATGAGTCAGATGCTTGAGAGATCAGGCTTAGCCTGAGTTAAAGGCAATCTCTTTCAACAGGTGGATCAGCCCATTACTTCAGTATGCTAAGCTGCGGGCAGAACATGATTGCAGCCATCATGTCAAGCTCACAACCTTTGTCTTACAATGGAAGACTACTACTGTCAGATGGCCAGGTCCAAGCATTTTTGTCATTAATAGAGGTCATATTGGGCGGAGATCCGATTGTCCAACTTGTTGTGACACTTTTTGGACCAAGTGGTACTTCAATAGCGGACACACCGGGGGCTAGTGTACCTTTGCCCATTCCTCGTATTGGTTATATCCTAGACCTAGTTGCAACAACAAATCATACTCGCCTTATCCCCTACATTAACACGGTCGCAGGGGGTCAGCCCAACGTAGGTAATGGGCGAAACTCGAGGGGTAACAATGCTGAAAGGGGATTTCATGGTAATGGAAATGGTGATGGACGAAGAGCGCAGAATGTCTAACCCATGGTTTAGAATTTTTCACTGCCTCTATTTACAGTGGTTCAATAGCCTGCGGCTTCCTAGCCAAGATGAGTGCTACCAGTCACAACTCAATAGCTCATCACAATCCAGCTCGCAACACTTCAGTCATCAGTACCGCTAGCAGCTCCTTAACATACGGCTCAATAGTTTGTGGCACCTTAGCCTACTCCTCCTTAGCCCGTTGTTGTATACATAGTTACTGGATAGCCAATGGCGATGCTGCCACTACCCCAACTGAATATGAATTTTTTTAACGCCCCAAAACCCTCAGCAGTGGAAAGAGATGATTAAATTTTCTAAGAGAGAAAATGGGCTTGAGGTTGGGTAAGGAGGACACTACATATATAATTAGTAGTATTGAGATAGACAAAGTCCAGGTATCCCCACATGGTTTTAAGAGACTATATATTAATCATTTTTCAAGGGATGGGCAAGTATCCACTTTGGAGTATGTTGATAAGTTCTCAGCATAGTGCTGTGACGCTGGAAATAATACTTTCTTAAAACTGAGGTTGTTCAGTGAGACTTTAACTGGACCAACTTTTCATTGGTATTCCATATTGGAGCAAGATTCTATACAATCATGGGAGGCTATGGAAATGGAAAATTTTTTTCACGATCGGTTCTACCGTGAGTTTGAAGAGGTTTTACTAGCAGATTTAGCTAGAGGTGTGCAGAGATCTGAAGAATCAGTCCTGGATTATATTGGACGTTTCAGGGATTTAAGATCATGCCTTTACCAAAAAAGAAGTTGTGTAACCAGGAAGCAAGATGCAGGGCTGGATAGTTACAAAAGAACTAGCAGGACATTGAGCAGCAGAGAGCCGTCATTCTTGTTTAGGGGGAATCCTTGGGATAAAAGAAGAAGTAAACGGTTGAATGACCGTAAGAGATGTGGCCGTGGTGTCTTGGGCTGGCTGTGAGATAAACGCTATCTCTAAAATAGAGTAATCACTTTTCGTGGGCACCAGAGAAGAGGTGTTAGGCGAAAGAGAGATAGCGACAGCCGAGACTACCTTGGCTCTTTTGGTCCTCTTGGCTTTCTTAACTGTTTGTGGCATGAGATTGGCAATCACTTCCTCTGCATCCTCATCAGCTCTTCTCCTTTGCCAGACAGATTGTCATCCATGACTCTAGCCGGAGCCTTGCTTTTTTTTTACAAGATAAATAGAACAAGAAAAGGATTAACAAAAATAAGAAATGCTAAGAAGGGAGAGTAGCTCAAGGAAAACTTAAGCAGGAAGGTGATAAGGTCATTCTTGTCCAAAGAATCATAAATAGGGGTGGAGAACAAGCAAGTAGAGTGAGTGAGCCACCATGTCACCGCATTTAAGGCCCACGCACCGACTTTGTATGGGTTAATGGCAATACCGTAATCTCAGGCTTGTTGAATTAAGACCAAAACTTTCACAGCTTCATTTTTGTGCTATGAGCTAAAGAGATATAAAGAGGATAGCTGGTTAAAAGAGAAAAGAAGAGGCACAAGGACAAATTAGGCGAGACTAGTTAAGCTGCACAATAATAAAGGGGCTATATACCTTGGTTCGATCCCTGGCAATTAAGACGCTCTACCAAGTAGCCATGCGATTTAGACAACCAGCAATATATGGCCCTAAATAAGAAGGAAAGCCGAAAAGGTTCCGCACACGAGCTACATGCTCACGAACCCCTCGGTGACGCAAATCAAATGAATGAATAGATGCCCAAATGACTAAAAGCGATTAGGACTGGGGGGGGGCAAGCTGAGATTCGATAAACTCCGGGAGGCTGGTTGCAAACCATATCAGAACCAGCTATAAGGGTCCCCTCGCTACATGGCTCAGCTTGTAGGAAATAGTTGAAGTTAGTTCAAACGTGCCCCGATAATAGCGGCCAGAACTAAGTGGCCAAGGGCCACTTAGATTGCCAGTTTGGAACAGATAGTGAACCGAAGGGGAAAAGCGTTTGATGCAATTTCTAGCATGAGGGCAGAACAAATATTTTTTTAATGAAAATGTTAAGAAACCTGAAATGACCTTCGTTGGGGTCTTGAGGGGTGTCTAAGCTTGCTACTACGCCATAATCCTAAGAGATCTATTCTTTGAAGAATTAGATGTCGAAAGTTTCCCGATGGTCGAATTCATGCCCAGGGGGAGGAAGCCTAAAAATGACACTTAAGTCATATAAGTTAATAGTGAAGGACCCGAAAGGAAAGACAAAACAATTGACGACTAAATTTCAAAACAAGGCCGCAACACCAAAGAAAGGCCGGTCAATTTCTAACATCTCGCACGAGAGCATAATGAGATCGTAAAGACCCCAATGCTTCGATCTCTTGAAAAATTGGTGTTTAAGGCGGTTTATCCAAGAAATTCACCGTCAAGGCTAGTCATGAGCAGGATATGGCCAGGATTGGATCAAATACTTGTCCCTAGTAATCGTCTTTAAAGACCAATGCCGGAGCATGACTCTCTATTCTAGGAGAATTCCATCAAGGCGAAATAAAGGACAGACCTTTTGGAGAAGGGGGCTATCAACAACTGCAGCTGGCCCTAAGGAGCCATAGTTCTCATCAGGGCACGACTCAAAGGATAGAGAAAGGGTTGGACCAAGCCGCCTAATTTGTTTCACTTCTGATTGGAAATGAGAAACTGTTTGGGGGTATGTTAGAGTTTGGTTGTTTACAATATCCGACAATGGATTGGTGGAAGAATTTGTGAGAAGAGGGGAATAGCTTAAAGAAGCCATGAGAAGAGGATAACAGAGAGTTAGGAACATGAATAATCCAGAAGGAAAAATAACAAAGGAGTAGAAAAGGAAAGCAAGTGTGAGAAGTTAGAAATAATTCCTGAGAAATTCAAGGCGCATGTCGCTTTAGACTCGCCTAAATAAAAAATAAAACCCCAATTATGTCAAGATTACAATAAGCGGGAAGGTATTCTCAAAATTAAAAAATTCGCTCTTGGGATAATAACTCCACGGCTCAAATAAGGTTGCAATGTCCCGGTTTGACGACTGTCACTGTGCTCCTTGTCCATGCTCACCCTGGCACCGGCGTACACCTCCTACCCTCATCGACTTCGGGTGTCACATGTCCACCAGCTTTCGCTAGGTTCATCCTCGAACCCTTCACCGTACTAGGGGAGTTCTGGAGCTCTGCTATCAACTGTAACGTTCCGACTTGATGACTGTCACTACAAACCAACACAGAACTTTCCCAACATGCTTTGTCTTTACTCGCATGTTTCCGAGAAAAACTTCCCAAGAGGTCACCCATCCTAGAATTGTTCCAAGTCAAGCACGTTTAACTTGGGAGTTTCTATGGAATGAGCACCGAAAAAGTAGGTGCACCTTGTTGATACAGTTAGTACCCATCAATTCGTTTATGTACAGTCCTATATATGTACAACCTCGAAATCACTTCATTTGAGTTGTTCTTAATTATATAGTCTCCTACCTATATAATTACAAAATCGCCCCAACTGTGCAGTTCCATCCTTACACAGTCTCAGGATCTCTCCTATTCTAGTGTGGGTTTGGTTCATTCATGTGCCCCTCTGTCTAGAATCTGCTCCTTGTCCATGCTCACCCCAGCCTCGACGTAGATTTCCCGCCCTCATCGACCCCGGGTGTCACAAAGGTAATAAAAGAAGAGTAACGAAAAGCGAGAGGAATCCATGTGTTCGACGTCAGCTTACGTAAAGACAAAAGAATACACGGCAGATGGACTAAGAGATCTGCAATAGGATTTTTCCTTTATCCTCATTGCTTCAGCTAGAGGAAAAAGGGGGATAATTGTTATCGCCAAAATTCACATCCTACGGACAATGGATATGGCCCTAGAGAACTTAATAAATAAGCCCACCTTCATAGTGGTAAAGCTCGAATCATGACTGAATCCAAGGCGATATCAACGAGGAGAGCACGAGTAGAGTACAAATACGGGCGAGGAGCAAATGGCACATTTGGAACCTTGTAAAGAAAGAAAAATAGCAGGGGCCAATCAGAGGCTAAAGTAGATAACAAGGACATCATTAGAAGACGCACATAGGAGCATTAGACCTCTGAACAACTGTAAATGTCAGAAAGCGGAATCCGGTGAGTACATATGTCAATAAGATAAAGGAAATAACTAAGTGTAGAGGGTAGATTGGGCACCTCAAACACATGGTCTAAGAAGAATTTAGAATTGCTTACAAGAGGAGGCAACCCATTAGACAAATATAAAGGGAAAGTGACGCATAGAAGAGAGATACCAACACACACTACAAATGCGTGCTATTTTCATTGTATTACTTTCTTTTAGTTTCATCTCTTGCAACCTTTGCCTTTTACATTCTATCCCTCGTTTTCCTTAGTTTTAACTGTAGATTAGTATACCACCGGGGGTGGTGGCCCAGTGGCAAGGCCTTCAACCTGCCATCTCTAAGACTCGGGTTCGAGTCCCGGCGCTTCCAGTCAAGCCCCATAGTGTGATGCGGCCGAGTATGGCCTTCCACACGGTGGGGTGCTGGCCGTTGAGCCCGGTGATTCCCCGGTATTATGACGCGTAGCAGGTGAGGGTGTCCGCTGGTGCCCCGGTTGGGCGGTCTCTCCTATGAGGAGGGTCTAATGCCAGGATGTAACCAGTATTGACCGGAGCCTGGACCGATGGGGCGATGATGACACCACTGATGCCTTTTTTTTTTCTCGACAAAAAAAAAACTGTAGATTAGTATAGAGTGATTGCAATCCCACACTTTTGATCACTGGAACAAGTCTTGCGGCAGCCCCATAAAAGTTGTGGTATTTACTGTTGGTTTTAACGCAAGTGGCCAGCTTATAAGGTTCACTAAGGCCATGCCTTACTTGTACACTTGCTTACATACATAAAGCTTCAATCTTTTTCCAAAAAGGTACTTCTTTACATCAAAATTCCAACCTTTTTATGAAGCAAACACCGTTCGCTCAACACGCCCAATTTTGGGTCTGGCACAAAATAAGTTTTTCTAGTTATTGTTTGGAGGCCCATCAGCAATTTTAGGAGACCAATAATATCTTCTTTCAAGCAATGGCACAAACACTTGGCATGCAGAAAACTTGATTAATTTTTTTTCCGATAAGTTGCCGGTTTCTAATAATTGAGCCAATCACCGTTAGAAAAACCTATGTATCTTCCTAGGATTATTGGCTTTCTTATTCTCTCATTCATTTCCAAAATCCAAAAAATCCCCGCTCTACACTCCTCCACTGCCAATTTATCCAAGAACACAAAAAGAGCACTGAATTCGATCAAAAACCCAAATTGGACGCCACTGGTGCCAAGGAAGCTTTGGACAGGTGTTCGCTTGGAAGCTCTCACAAGAATATATATTTTTTAATCTTTTGGGAAAACAATAGACTGGGAATTTGTTTTGTTTAGAAAGAGTTGTAGAATATAAACAGGAAGAAGAAAGGAAGAAAATATTAACATAAAGAGAGCAACCAGACAACGACGCTTTGGCCGAGTGGTTAAGGCGTGTGCCTGCTAAGTACATGGGGTTTCCCCGCGAGAGTTCGAATCTCTCAGGCGTCGTTTCCATTTTTTCCCCCTCAAAATTTTGCTTTTACTTTGTCAAATAATACAGTTTCATTTTTCAATACTTTAATTTAATGTTACGGTTCAAAATTTATCACGACGAAATTGAGATGTTAATAATACATACTTAATACCATATCTAACTCATGTTAGAATCTTCCTTCGAAAATACGAAATCAAAATAACGATGGCAACCACATTCCGATGCATAGCTTTAAATTCAATCACATCAATTGTAGGAGAATTGGGTGGCTTGTTCTCATCATGAGTTTATATATATGTTTTGTGTATTACACCAAAGTGACTATCACTTTGGTTTTGGATTTCAGTAGTGATTTAATCAGTTTGGAACTTTCTACTGTTGTCAATTTCTTTTGAGTTAATTCCTTGGCATTCCCTTACCATTCATAATGTACAGATATCACTAAAATCAGTACGTCAGTTTAATTGTAAGGTTATTTTCGGATTTTTGGGTTTTACGGTACCCAATCTTTAACGTTTTGGCCAATTTGGGTCCTTGACTTTCTGTTTAGCCGGTCATGAACCCCGAATTTCAATGGGCAGGCCAATTGTGATCCCTCGGTCAGGTACCTGCTGACGTGGTGGGCTGCCCGAATTTGAGGTTTGGGAAGGGTTTCAAAACGACACAGTGTTGTGCCAAAACGACGCCGTTTTAGATGGTTGGGTGGACATGTCGGATCCACGTGTCTTTGTGAGCTCCGCATGGTACCGACCCGGGTTCTTCACCAAACCGACCAGAAACCCAATGGTTACTCGAAAACCCAGTGGACAATTTTTATTATTTTTTTTCTTTTGTTCTATTTTTTTTTACTCCATAAATTTCAGTTTTAAAACCAAAAACTTGTAAGATTCTAGAGAAAAAAAAACATTGGATCCTACTTTTTCACCGCAATTTATTGTTTAAATTTTTCTTATCCCATTTTTTACGAAATTAACTCCTCCTTAATTCCTTATTACGAAATTACCTCCTCCTTAATACCTTATCACGAAATTAACTCCTACTTAATACTGTTTATTGAATCAGTTGCCAGAAAAACAAAAAAAAAAATCAAATATCATCGGCCCACGAAATTTACTCCCTTTAATGGCTTATTGAATCATTTATAGAAAACCAAAAAAAATTCAAATATCATCAATTCACCGACGAAATTAACTCCCCAATAATGGCTTATTGAAACAGTTATTAAAAAAAACAAAAAAAAAAGTCAAATATCTCCAATTCGCCCTCCCACATCGATTTTTCATCCAAAAATAAAAAAAATTACCATCCTCCATCAATTCCAATCCACCATACCCGCACAGAGACCGCCACTGTAGAACCTCAACCCTAGAACCAGACCATAAAATCAAGCCACCACTAACACACACCTAGTTGACCGCCGCCGCCGCCTCACGCAATCAAGCCGCAGCCTCTCGCTTGTACCTCTATTGTCCTTTGTTCTTTTGGGCCTTGTCGAGTGTGGGTTCAAGGGGGGAGAACCCGAGGCAAGCTTCGCATCGTTCGACGCCTGGGAACTCGTCGCGGCCGTGGTAAGTGGCGCATCGCCACCCCCATTCTCCTCTTCCATTCTTCTGTTCTTCAGAGTTGTTGAGTTTCAATTGAAGTAACCCCCGATTCGGATTTGGGTTTGTGAGAGGCGAACGGTGTTGGGTTTGTTTTGGGGGTTGTTAATGTTGGTTTTAGCCGTGGTTTGTCGTGTTGCTGTTGTGTAGTTTCTCTGGGAAGTTTGTTTCAAGCTCGGGCATGGACATTTCATGGTCATTGGTGTGTGTCTTATGCATAATCTGAGACTTGGGGTTTTGAATCCGTATTGGTACTTGGGGTGGTAGTTGTACTGATTCTTGGGCATGGAGGAAGACAGATGATTTGTTAATCAATTCTTCTTTTTTTTCCAATTTGGCATTTGCCTTTTGTATTTTTTGCACAGGATTGTGGTTTATTGGTCAACTCAGGGAACCAAATCATTGGCCAATGCTTGGCCAATGCTATTCTAGTGAAAATTTAAGGTATGATTAAAAAAAAATTAAGGAAGAAAAAAATAGTAAAAAAAAGAGAAAACATAAAATTGTAAAAAATTATTAAATTTGTTGTGAATTTAGGTATTTAATAGAGGATTTGATGGTGAAGAAAATGAAGAAGAGAATGAGCAGAAGAAAAATTGCAGAGCTCCTCACATTTATTTCCAAAACTCATTGTTTATATACATCAAATAATACTGTGTAGGGGTAGGTATAATAACAGTATTCACACGTTTTTCTTTTCTTTTATAACATTTCCCCTTGAATACTGTTGTACTTTGGGTAGAATACGCCCCCTTTTTTTTGGGATAACTGCCTCATTAAAAACCTTACCAAGAAAAACCATGTGGGATAAAAACTTGGTGGAGGAAAAAAGAGTGCAGTGCGTATTCTACTCCCCCTCATTTTGGCCTCTCTTGATTTCTTGTTGTCGTTCCATGCCAATAATTTTCTTGTCAACTTCTGGTGATGTAGGCCTTGTCTGATCACTTTTGATACATCATTACTCCAACTGGACAATATGAGTAGCTTTATCTTCATAATTTTTGTGTTGGAGCATCTGTCTTGCCCTCTTGCTATTGTAGTCCAGTGATGCAACAACTCCATGTGTAAAGTTACTGCTGATGTCCGTCTATGCTTTATGTGGACTAAGAAAAAGATCTGCAAAATCAACTTTACTCTCTTTCGGGTTTACATAATTACACATTTGTTATTCCCCGAAGATAAGAGCAAATATATATAATGCCGATAGGCTTAAATCAAAAGCTTCAGGCTTTATGTTACAAGCAATACATATTGTATTTAGACGGAGTACTCCATAACCAGTCTAATAGCACAGTATTTGGAAACTTCTTCTGGAGTTCCTATCACTAAACATATAAATTTATCCATACTCAGAATGATTTAAATTCGGTTCAATTTTTATAATTTCCCGGGAATCAGTTGCTTCAGGCAACTTGGATCCTTCAGGGATCTTCATGCATATATCATGACTTATGGATCCATATTAATAAATAGGCTGTAATAGCATTCACTAGATGCATTTCAAATTCTTTTCATATGATGCCAGACTTATTAACATAATTACATCCTCAGGGGAGTAAATCTCCTCATAATTAAAATCAGGTCGTTCGGGTAAAACCTTGTGCAACCGTGCTTTATATCTCATATATATTTTCTGCACAAATACCCGTTTCTACGACTAATCAATTTTACACCCTCTGGTGTACGGACTACAGGTCCAAAAAATATCTCGCTTCATAAGCGAGTCTAACACAACCTTTAATTATATCTCTTTATTTTGGCCAATCATACAACTCCTACTTTCATTAGTACGTTCATGATCCTCATTTTTAATATTTAGCGCTATAAATTAAAATTGTATTCCGTCGACGGTTATTTCTCGTCGGTTCCATCTTATTCCTGACACTGTAATTGAGATCTCATCATGCTCATTTATTTCAGGTACCTGAGTTACTTCTGTAAATTTATCACTTTGTGTCAGAGAATCAACCTCTTCTAGAGGACTTTTAACTCAAACCTCTATTGGTGGCCATATTTTTTTCTCACTAGGGCTATTTTATCACATTTGCTCCTTTTTCTCTATTGAGAATTTTTTTTCTTTTTGGAACCGAGTATAATCTATAGATTCATTTGCATACTTATATTGTTCTTCAGGAACATCAATTTAAACAGGAGCATTTGCAGCTGGGATATGGTCACACTTAATTTAAATGTGTCTGGCAATTGCATATCAACTTTCCTGCAAATGAATCATCTTCTTTTAAACTTCAGGTTCACATTAATTTATATGAGGATCAACATTCATATATATTATGCATTTCAACAAACTTAATCCAGCTGCTTCTTTCTACCCCTGATGTTGGGTATACACACATATCGAATTATCAATAAGCAATTCTTGCTATAAATGAATCTCCAATCTTTTAGTCAATAATCTCAATAATGTTGTGATTTGATGGAGATTGCCCAACATCTATTCCCAATCTTCTTTAAGAACCAGATTAACTATGCTGTGGTGGAGTATAATATACCGTACAACAAACGATCCGAAATGGGAGATATTTTGTGACCAAGAACCAATGGGGAGATCTTATGATCTTATAATATCTTATTGGCTTGATGCACATTTACTGCGTATAAAATACCATAGTCATATGTCATCAATGCTCCTGCAATCAATTGTCAATATGGCCCAGATCACTTTGGGTTTATTTCCAATGATATACATTCTCCATTGAAGAGACATACCAACATTATCTAGACATATATTCTAATAACTTGAGTAGGGATATACACTTGCAAGTGGCTTAATCATTAGAACAAGTGCGCACAATGCCAACTTGCGTCACATAATAGACCATCTAGTCGATGCATCGTAAAAATTACCTAGATGGTTAACGCCGCGGATTTATCAGTCCGCGTTTATGTCCCTGAACTATTCTCAAACTTGCTGGTGATAATAGGCCATTTTCATTTTAGGAAGGCCGTATAATAACTTTCGCAGCAAACAAACTCATAGAAATCCATTGATTGTAAAACTTCTGGTTTTTCAATGAATGATCCAATAAATTTCGTGCATCATTATTAACCCGGGATGGCCCATCCGGTCATGCCAAACAATAAATCCATGAACCAACTTCAAGTTGGTGCCAGCTTCAGGCTGCCCAAGCTGTGTATCTAAACACTTAAAATTGCTAGCTCCAGGCTAGTGCATTCCAGCTTCTGGCTAGATATGTTAAGTTTCAATTACTCAACTGCTAGCTTCAGGCTGCAATACATGTGTCAATATTAGGCTTATTCTTGCGACTCATGTCGGAAAAGATCAGAATTATTGGACAATAATTAAAGTAGTGGCAAATTTTTCTAAAAGCAAAACCTCGAAGCTTAAAAAATTTTGGAGTTTACTGACAAATAATGCGAAGTTTTAATTACCGAAAAATCTTCTGGATTTTTTTTCGGAGACAGAAAAGGGTCCACATTTGAGAAAACTAACACCTAGCTATCTAAGCTCAGACTATAAGAAGGGGAGGCGGTTGAGACAGGAAGATGCAGAAAACTCAGAAAAAAAAAAATCAACAAGACAAGAAAAATGCCTTCCCCAGCTACTGTTTTCTTTGTTGAGGGTGCCTCTCTAAGAAGAAAAAATAGGTTAGCTTATAGCATGGTAAATGAGCAGCAAGAGGAACTACCGAATGATCTGGCGAGAATTCCTCGTTTAGTGTTTGTAGATGAGCTATACTCGTCTAGGTTCTTTGTGACTCCAATGGAAGAAACTTTCTTCCTTGAGGACCAAGGCAATCTCAGGACAAATTTTTATGGCTCAGCTAACTCTATAATGTTTTTCATATCTGCTAGGATGCAGGAATTTCAGCTAGAGCCTTCATGTCAAATTTTAAATCAAAGTAGTTATTATCAGGTTTCCATGATGGCTCAGAGCGTCCCAAGGGTGACTGGGTTACCACCTACATGGCCTAAGGTACGACTTTTATTGTGGAATTGTAGGGGTATAGCAAGAAGGTCTCAAGACTTTGTGCGTACCTTAAGGGATCTGAAGAATCAGTACAAGCCTAACATGGTACTGATTACTAAGACTCTGTGGCAAGCAGGAGAGAATCATGGTGTGATTCCACTTCGTTTTCCTCCAACGAATCGGTTTGAGATACCTGGAGAAAACAACAGGGGTGGTATGTGGTTCTCCTGGAACGACAGTGTTAGGGTCAACATTAATAGTGAGGATC
This sequence comes from Turnera subulata, assembly GCA_028386065.3. Classification (NCBI taxonomy): domain Eukaryota; kingdom Viridiplantae; phylum Streptophyta; class Magnoliopsida; order Malpighiales; family Passifloraceae; genus Turnera; species Turnera subulata. Next base: position 115,506 of record JAKUCV010003272.1, on the reverse strand, counting down.
AGAGTTTCAGGGTTAATGTTGAACCCCACAGATAGATTACTTGTTTAAACATATGTATGAGAACCATTCTTCTTTGAATGTTCTCCAGTTATGGATCTGTTTTTGCAATAATAATATGCATGTTTGCATTTGAGCCTTTTCCATTTATTTTCTCATTTACGCCCACAGGCACAAATAATTATACTGTTTTATTCGCTTCAGGGAATAAATCTGAGTCAATTTATTTGGGATCCATAATAATTCATTTTATTGCTGGGGGTGTCTGTACTCGCGTAAATATACGATCTTCTAGATCATATTAAAACATGCGTTCTTCAGGAACATATTCGAATTTATGCTCTTCTGGAGCGTGTTAATCATATTTTTCATTTCGAGATGTCATAATATGTTATATTGACATCCACACGCATATAATTCTCCCCCTGGGATGTCAATTTTTGCATTGTCTTCGAGACTAATGCTTTAGGCATTATTCTAAGAAACAATTATAAAGTACTGAAAAGTAAATAAAATAAATTGCAATGCGTAATAATTTAAACTGAACATAAAAATAAATTGAATATAAAATGAATTGTTAAGCAAGTATAATGTTCACTTTCTGGTGGTCATATAATTGCCATCTTCTGGTGGTAATAATGTTTATAAGATTTTTCTTTGAAGGGTCTTCAGGATCTTTTGAACGGTAAGACTTCCAGTCTTCGTTGTATTTTTCTTTTCCCGAGTCTTCTGGACTCTTTTATTCAGTCTTTCAGACTATTCTCATTTAAATGCATTTTCGTATTTAATGCCATTATAAATTTCTTCCGGAAATTTTAAGGGCCTCAAATTCAAATAACATAATTGAATATGTAAATGCTTAATTAAAATAAACAAGCAAGGGGCCTTTTATTAATTACCCCAAGTAAAATAAATGACAGAAAATTAAACGATGGGCCTTGTATGAGCCCATATTAAGCATAAAAATTAAAGGCAAGGTAATTAAATACAATGGGCCCTTTGATAGCCCAATTAAAATTAAATTATCGCAAATTAAATACGATGGGCCTTATACGAGCCCAATAAAATCGTAAAGAAATAGGCAGCTTAGCCGGCCAATAAATGGATAATGGGCCTTTTAATAGCCCAATCGGAATTTAAATAAAAACAGAAAAAATATGCTTACTCGATAAATCTTTCAGCAATAATATATAATATACGCTTATACGATAAAGGCGGCTTAGCCGGCCAATTAATGAATATAATGAAAAATAAATATAACGGCCTTCCGGGCTTATATAACGGTCTTCCGGGCTTTGCCGGGAAAAAATCCGAGGTTTCAAATTTTGGCTAAAATCACTATTCACGGTCGTCGGAAATTACTATTCACGGTCGTCGGAAATTTCTATTCACCATGCCGGATTATTTTGCCGAGGCATCAAATTCCGGCCAAACACTTCTAGGTTTGCCGGATTCCGACCAAAATCATTATTCACGGTAGCCGGAAAGCAAAATTCACATGGCCAAAATTGATGTTCACGAGGCCGGATTTACTATTCATCGTTGGATTCCGGCCAAACACTATTCATAGGCCAAAAACTAATTTCCGGGACTCACCGTGTCCTCACCACGCATTTAATCATCCAAGATCAACATTAATTAAACATTCAATCACACAATAACATCAATTAAACATTAATATTTTCGTTTAGGACAAAATTGAGAACATAAATTGCTTAAGGACTGAATTGCAGGGACTTAACTGCATAAAACGAAACGTCAGGGATGCTCCTCCTCCTTCTTCCTTCTATTTTTTTTTTTTTTTGAACTAGGCCGAACAGTGCCGGCCCAGGTGAAAATCCAGGCCCGTCCTGCTAGAGCCCTACTCAGCTTCAGAACTCAGGCCCAGGCTCGCCAGAAGCCCGGCCCAGCCCAGCTCCAAAAAAATCAGCCCAGGACCCAACCCGCGACCCGGATCAGGACGCCGGGTCGGATCGGCGAGGTCGGGTCTGCAACGCGCTTCTTTCGAGTTGCAGATGGCGGCGCGACGGCCGGCGAGAATGTACGGCTGCAGCTGGGACTCGTGATGAGCGACAGGTGGCGAGCAGAGCGACGTCGAGGTGCAAGCGTTGCCGGCATGAACAGTAACGTGGAGGGTGGTGCACTGTTCAAACATTAACTTTCGGTTTCCTGGGTTGGTTTTTTTTCTTCTCTTCTGCAGTTCACTTCTTGCTCAGTTGGTTAGATTTCGTGCTGATAACGTGTTGTGAATTTAGGTATTTAATAGAGGATTTGATGGTGAAGAAAATGAAGAAGAGAATGAGCAGAAGAAAAATTGCAGAGCTCCTCACATTTATTTCCAAAACTCATTGTTTATATACATCAAATAATACTGTGTAGGGGTAGGTATAATAACAGTATTCACACGTTTTTCTTTTCTTTTATAACAAAATTATCAATTTTTTATGGTTAATTTCACATTAAATAACACGGCATTGATTTTTTTTTTTCCAAAACTCAATTAGGTTGCAAGTCAGGTTTTGGCTAGGTTTCTCCGTAGTATCCATCAAGTTTCGGGTTGATTGGGTCAAAGGTTTGGGTTGGTATTATGCAGGGGCCCACAAAGACACGTGGATCCGACGTGTCCACTCAACTCTCTAAAACGACGTCATTTTGGCACAACACTGCGTCGTTTTGAAACGCCTCCCAAACCTCAAATTCGGGCAGCCCGCCACGTTAGCAGGTACCTGACCAAGGGATCACGATTGGCCTGCTCATTGAAACTCGGAGTACATGACCGGCCAAACAGAAAGTCAGGGACCTAAATTGACCAAAACGTTCAAGAACGGGTACTGTAAAACCCAAAAACCCGGTTATTTTCTCATGAAAAGAAGTTAATTGAAAGGTTATTTCAAGTGGGTAATCTACAGCTTTTTAAAATAAAAAAAAAATTAAGAACTAGAAGCTAGCTATACCTTTTTTTAAATGAATCATATCATTCATCTAACATGTTTTTTTTATCACTGCCTTGGGTGTATCTAGAGTACCTTTTTCTTGGTTGAATTATATTAATTAGACCATTTCACACTAGTTTCATTCCAGAAAAATAAAAAAAAAAAAAGAAAAATTGCTTTCACACATTAGTTCCATAAAGGAACTGACCCCTGATTTAGCACCAAAAACCTGAACCCTGATTATATCATGTGAATCAATTTTTTTAGTACTCTTAGTTTTACCACTTACGGGAAACTATGAATATCCAATTGTAGGTCTCTCCATGGCTCCCTCTCGCTCTTCTCTCTCCACCGTCTCAAAATTTGAATCTCCCCTTTCGTAGAGCAAGCCGAAACCAAGTTTTTATATTTCAATCGTGCATGTTTTAAATAATTTCTTAGATCCAACCAATCATCAACCTCTCTTTAATCTTTATTCTTCCTCCACTTAATTTTCTTGGTTATCTCACACTTTTCTCTTGTTTTAGTTTGGGTTTTGCCTAAGTTATAAGTTTACTTAAAAAAATTTCAGTTGTACCTTGTTTACTTGCCTAGCAGCCATTTATTCCTCTTCGTTCTTGAGGTTCAGCTCCTTGTGTAAGTGTGTGGGAAAAACCGGTGGGATGGCGGGTAACAATGATAGCAGCGGAGACCGGGAAGGAGGTGGCGGCGGCAACGACGTTGATGAAGGTGATGACTTGGAAGACAAAATAATGGTGGGTGACGGTGGCGACGGCAACACCAACGAAGAAAGACGTGATTAATTTTGTGTTGAAACAGATGATCAAGCAGTGATGGAATTTGGTGTATCCTTTTGCCTTATAGTGCTACATGACATTGAGGATGGAAATGGAGCCTATTCTAGAATTTTAGGAATTCCCGTGAGATATTTAAAATGCTGAGCACTAAATTGGTTCATTCTATCTATAAGTGTACCCCAATGCATTCATTTGCACTCTGGAGATGAAAATAATTATTTATGTGAGCTCTGACTACCATCTCAACATGCCCATACGAGCATAACATAGAGGCCTATCATTTGCTATTCTTAATTTATCTATATATGGAACAAGTATGCTTTAGCATCAAAAAAAAATGGAACAAGTATGCTTCAGGACGTGGGCTGGCAGAACTGAAATTGAATTGATTTAATTATATTTTCTGGTGTAGTGTTGTGAACTGTGTGTGTGTGTTTCTCTATGTTTAATATATCTATGTTTTTTTTGGGTAAAAAGTAGTAGTACTTGACGGTGGAAATACACGCATATATGTAGAGATATGAAGAGAAAAGTTTTGACTTTGTACCACCAATCTTCTTATTAACGTGTATTGTTTGCAAAATGTGTTACATCCATCTCATCTCGATCCCACTAATAACAAACTCCACCTTCTCATTATTCCCTCCCTTTTTTTTTTGTACATTAAACTACAATTCACCAGCTGAATAATCTTTATTGCTCATTCTACAGTATCGTCGCTATGACTATTCACATTTCTCTCAAAGGAACGATGATTATTGCACCAACACGTCCCAAGGAATGACCAAAGTGCGTCCGGAATGAAACTCAACTACATGATCACCAACCCTACCCTAATATCTCAAATTTGCAATATAGAAGAATTGTCGTGTATTCACGTTCTCAGAGTATTCAAAGAAAGTAATCAAAAGGAATATTTGATGTAGAAAGAAGTAGCAAAATAGAGGGTTTGAAGAGACGTTTTGGTAGTTTAAGTGGATGCCCAAAATTTGCTAGGACATAGGCGGCTGAGGCAGATATGTGTGTATTCAAGGGGGTATTGGGCAGTTATTCAACTTGGAAATCAAGCAAAGGAAAGGAAGAAATGTTCTCCATCAAGCCTTCCAAATCCCATTCTCCCACTCTCAAGTTTTCTCCCTGAAAATGATTTTCAAATCCTAACACGTCCTCTACTCTAAAGCTCTGATCCGAAGAAGCACTATTATTCAACTGGTTGTTGTTATTGCCTTTCATGCTAATGCAGTGATGATTAGGCACTGGCGCAATATTATGACTCTCTCCAATAGTACTCCTAATACTCTCTAGTGGAGGAAGGTATAGGTCTCTCTCTAGCCCCATCTTATTATTATTATTATTATTAGTCTCTAAAACCCCATTATAATCACCGTAGAATAATCCATTTTCTCCCACACTACCCATCTGTGTTAAGCATGTAGGCATGTCAAGTAAACTGGCCGCACCGGTCACATCGTACCGGTTGTTGAGCATCGAGAAAGGATCAAACTGGCTGGCGCCGGTGGCCATGCCTTGCATGGACACCGAAGATGAGGAAGACGAGTCCATGCACATGGTCATAAGATCATGGTCGTGCATGGGCATGATATTTGTCGTGGTGTCCCTTGGCTCGGATGAATCGCTGTTGTTTGGTGAAGATGTTGAATTAGTACTGCTATTGATCTTCAGTCTTTTCTTTATGGTTGAGTTCCAGAAATTCTTTATTTCGTTGTCTGTCCTTCCTGGAAGCCGTGCCGCGATTTGAGACCACCTGAATATGAATATTATACATATCGGGTAAATGGTTAATTTAATACATATGCAATACATATATATACCTAGCTAGGGTAACGCATGAGAACATTAAACTTAATTTATATATGAATGCCTGCATGGATGCTGAGGTTGTGTAATTCAGAACCTCATTCCTTTTTCTTTGCAAAAATGGGATAGATGGATTTATGTAAACATAGGAGTGCTTCTTCTCCAAGAAAAGGTGAAACTATTCATAGTTTGATCTTTTTTATGCTAACTATACATAGCTTCATATGCAACCGAGAATAACATAGTATGCGATCTGGGGAGAAATCAACTATAATATGCAAGTTTTCTTTCTGATTAATAGCTAAGTCCCTGATTGATTTAACAAGGGATTTATGGACGGGGAATTTTGGTGTGCGATCAAGGATATATATGTATATATATAGAAGGGAAATGTATCTATATCCCACCAAAGCTTTCAAGAAATGTCACCGGATACTAGCAAACAACTAAATATCATTCTGTTTAGTATTTTGAGATATTTATAAAGCAGAAAAGATATTTCAGTAGACGGGGAATTAGATTTAGAAAAAAACTAGCTGAGAATTTGGAAATATATATATACATATATATATATATATATATATATATATATATAGCATATGAATTCATCTTCGTTCGTTGATGCATTTCATTGGAAATTGGAAGCGCGGGTCAAACCCCCAAAATAAAAAAAAAAGATTAATGTGATTAGAAATCTGTCCATGGAAAGACCGAAAAATGAAATGGGTGGATTGATTACAGAGGACAATGTCAGCGACAGGACCGCTAGTTAACTTTCCCTGGGAAAAAATTTCTTGATACTGATATACAAGATGTGACGAGAGTTTGTTTTTCAAAATGGTACAATGTGTCTGTGGCAAACGCCAGGTATGTGATAGAATTTAAGCCAGAAAGTACCAGTAGCACTGAATTCTTGAGACCCAAAAAATTTGAAGATATTATGGCCTTGGACTCATGAATACAAGCGACATAACTATGAGAAAATATGGTTTCATATGTATCACACTTCAAAGCACAAGGAAAGTGGATTGTCACTGGGATTCTATGTACATCGATCACTTGGTGTATATAATATTTATAAATATATGTCGTGAGTTTTCTCTTCGGTAATGTGCTTCCAAAGAGAGTGTGTGTATGTACAGATTTGGGCTGAACAATGTTTCAACGTAGTATCTCTCCGTTGTTTAAATTAATATTGTTGGTCTGAACACTGAACCAGCGCATGTATATATATATGTATGTTATGTTATGCCGCGAATGGAATTGTAGTACGTTAGGAAAATTATACCCTAGTGTTCTTGGATTCATCTTTTATGCATATCCTGCATTTGGCGGGTATCATGAAATGTGAAGAGAAAAAAGGGTACCTGTTGCCAAGAATGGAGTGGAGATGAATGATAAGCTCTTCTTCCTGAGGAGAGAAAGCGCCACGCTTGAGGTCAGGCCTGAGATAGTTGATCCATCGAAGACGGCAACTTTTGCCACACCTCTGCAGCCCAGCATTCCTGGCAATATCACTCCAACACCCTTGTCCGTTGGTTAACATGTATTTGATGAGCTTCTCATCTTCCTCAGGTGACCATAATCCCTTTCTCAGTTTTGCCATCTTGTTATTGTTATTCTTCAATCCCTCTTTTCCCATTTGATCCGGCTTCCTCATTCACCACCTTTCTATAATAATATAGTGTGGGATCTGGCTAGTGTTAAGAATTATAAGGGTTTGTGTTTTCTTGGTTTAACTAGTTTGATGGAGATAAGAGAAAGCTATATAGGGTAAATAATAATGTTGTATAATACGCAGAGGGAGAAAGAGAGAGAAAGAGAGAGAGGACGCTTCATGTGGGGGAAAGAGTGATGATGATGGCGATGGTTTGTGGGGTTGTGCAGTTTTGCTTTAGAATTTATACGAGTATGAATATGAAAAGAAATAGGAAATATTATGTGTCTGTTGTTGGTCGATGGGTAGAGTGGAAATTGGAAAACGGATTGGAGGGGGACCTCCCTTCTTGTCTTTGACTCTATCTTGTCTTTTTCGATGCATTTTTCTTCACTCACAAGGTAATCATCATGGGTGTATGAGACACAAAACAATCTTGCTTCCACTTCACATAATGCTCTCTCTCTCTCTGTGATCGATCAGGTTATACTTGTAAAACACGTGTGGCTTGGAAAAAAAAAATTATTGAATATGCGATTGCAAAAGTACTTTTAGTACATTCCTAGCTCTCTCTGCTCCAAAGAGTTGCAGATTTGTGATTTTTTAGTTGGGTTTTGATTAAAGATGACTAGCGTGAATTACATTCAACAATGTCTCTTTATGTTAGCCACCAGACTAGGATGCATTCTTCTCAAGCAAATTAGAGACTCCTAATTAAACTTCTACCCGCAGAAGAAAACATCAAGTACTGCAGTAACCTCCTCATTTTCTTGCCACTTCGGATATATATGTATAGCTCAATTACTCCATACCAATGTATGAGAATTGAATTATTCTTTTTATGCATGCAGATCCAATTTCTAGCCACTTCATACAGTTAGTCATAGATTTGGAATGATCAGCTGTGGAGAACTAAAAATGTAGGGTATATATATCAGAGCACATAATGGACTGGTCAATCGAGTTTGATCAAGCAGAGGTGAAATCAGGATGAAGCAATCTGAATACATAATGTCACAAAATTGACAAAATGGTAGGGGAAGATCAGTTTAAAACAAAGCAAGGCTTGTGCCAGCAGAAACCCTGTATTAGTTAAAGTAAAATTACAATCGGCAGAAGGACAATAGTAACTCAGATTAGATTGATAGGACTGTATGGATTTACAGATAAGTTTAATTTTACAGGTTCCCTGCTAGTCTCCTAAAGGGGGTAAGCTATTATCCACACAGTAATAAAATCATTGATGTATCAGAACCAAAGAACAAGGGAGTTATCAAGCTCTCTATTCTGAGTTTAAAGTCTTGCCTTTGGCTTTTGCTTTTTTCTTTCTTGGTACTTTCTTTTGCAGAAACCAAGAATTACATATTCATTTCTGTAAACCTGGTATAGATGTTATTTTTGACTCGTGTGCTTGTATCCTCAGTTTTTTCATGTTCTCAATAAGAGCTGTTTAGACATTATTCTGTGGTTTAGATTCTCTGAATCTCAGATGTGAACCCAAATGAAGGAGTATTCAAATCCTAAATTTACCCATAAAAATTTGGAAATGTTTCCAAGTTACTTTCGTTATCAATGTTTTTCCAGTTTCATTATTTCACAAATAAGGAAGATAATATTGTTCCTTCAAACTACCAGTGTAGCGATATTAGGACAAATGTATACCTCTTATCCAAGTTATTATGAAGATTTGATAAAAAGACCACCTTGACGGCAGTCAATAGCAGTGACCAAGAAGCTTAGCATACTTGGACCTCCAAATACAATTGGAAATCCCAGGTAACGTATGCCCCTAATAAATTTCATTTTCCTTGTGTGCTGTAATTCTTATCTTTCATTGAACATTTCGCTTTCCACACCTAACCGTTCTCAAAGCAGACCAAGATGTTCCTCCTCCATAGAAAAATCCTCACGTATCCCTGAAAATAGTGTTTATCAGCAGTTCCCAAAGTCATTTTCCAATCCTACGAGTTTTATGGGGGAATGTTGGTCAATTCTTGAACTACAGGCAGCTGAGGCGCTAATTAAAACAGTTTGTTCAGTGTTTTGATCCCATATATATATATATTGACAGGGACTGCAGCAGATATTCAGGGGAAAAAGTGATGGTGGAAAACTTGAAGTTACTCAAATGCTTCCAAAGCATTCTCTTCTCTCTATCTACTACAGCTGGAGTGGAAAAATCTATCCCATGCTTATGAGGCAGTCTCAAGCAACTTACTAGCTCTACTTTGTTATGAAGACAAGAAAGACCACGTAGCCTAGATATAGTTGTTAACTTCGTACCCCATATATGCCCATATTTGTCTGTCTTCTGATATGGGACCAAGCCAAGCAATATTTCTGTAATCTTTTTTTTATCAAAATTATGACTTAAAAAGCGAAAAAGAACTCACGAGAACCATGCAGGAAAGGGGAAAAAAAAAAAAAAAAAAAGAAACACCAAGGCATGTGGACGCCAAACAGGCGTGAAGACCAATTAAACAACTTTAGCGAAACGTTAGCTTCATGTCTTGAAAACACTCATCATTCTCCGAGAGACGCCGCACATACATAAATATGAATAGGTAACAAAAAAAAAAGGTTTAGAAAAGAAAAAGGGGGTACCAAGAGGAGGAACAAATTAAAACCTTTTCTCATGGCATCACCTATATTATATAGCAAGAGATGCATATCAAATGCAGGTCTTGTCTTTTAAGTTGCCAGTTCGTTCTCTTTTGTGATCACATGACCCTTTCCATATTCACGATTAGATATTAGATGGCTGCGAGGAGAACAAGAATATTTAGTTCCACTTCGGTACGAGTATTTCATAACAAGAATTGGCGCTGAAACACATCTAAAGTCGCAGTTACGGATCTTCTTATTTAAGGTATAATTTTTCTTGTCCTAAACAGTTTAGGAGGAGAAGAGGCGATTGTACTCCAGGCTTGACACAAGTGATTTAGCAACGGTATTTGGAGGAAGCTATTGAGACAACGCATTTAGACCCTTACTTTGAACTCCTTGGGGCACAGGAATAAATCCAGTGCTATTGAGTTCTCTCATGTTTTAGTCCAAAGAGGGAACAGAGGAATTAAGTGGATCCGCCAAATACCTCGCCAACTATTTGTGGTTGAAAGCTTAGTTGACAGGTTTAACACTCCCCAGATCTCAGTACGACTTCAAAGAATTGCCACACAAAGTATCCTAGGGCTAACGATACCCTCGCAGACAATGCTGTTAAACTGTAAAACTCATCTCAGTTCATGCCACATCAAAGGTCAATGCAACAGATTTTTAATGAAAAAGCATTGCTGAGAGCGAGGAACGTCAACAAGCTGTCAAATTTACCCACTCATTTCCCCCCCCCCCCCCCCCCCCCCNAATAAAATGCTCACAAAGTCAGAAATGAGATGTGCCCCTGTAAATTCACTTCTTTCGCGCATATAACTTAAAACAATTAATGACCTCCAAAAAAATTTCAAAAGTATCAAACAGAATCCTAGACAAGAAAGTCCAGGTCTATTGGTGGCACTTGCCCAGTAAAAATTTTATTTGTAAAGAGATGCATTCCAGCTGCTCAGAGGAAGAGTTACAAGTGACCAAAACCAAGCACAAAATGTATATTATTTTCATGCTGCAAGCACCGGCTGAAGTTATTACACCTTTTAGAAAAGGTCAACAGGCTGAGACAGGAGGCGCTCCATTTGCTGTGCCCTTGCCCTGATAGACATGTCAAGCACCTTTTCTCCGAACTCTACCACAATCCCCCCAAGGATATTAGCATCAATCTGTCACAAATAAAACACAATCAGAATAATTTCCAATTTTCCACTGAGAAACATCTACGGTAGCAAAATAACATTGAATACCTTTTGTTCCAAAATAACTTTCTTCCCATGTCCAAGTATATCCTGCAGCGTTTCCTTCAACTCTTGTTCTTCTTGAGGTGCTAGAGGCTGAGGCAAGAAAAAGTATGGTTTAACTCTAAAAAATCAGGGTAGGAAAGCCAAAAATGCTGAAGCTCGGCTCAGTAGGATTAACCCACAAGAAAATAGATATATGAACAGAGCATAATTCAAGACATGGCCCTCCCATGCCTGAGCCCATATAACCTGATGCACACCACCTTTTACATTGGAGACGTAGACATTGACAGTGAGTTGTCAACATTTGGGAGAGGCGACAAAGGAGAAATTACTCCATACCATTTTTAGATTAACAAGCAAGAGAATGACAATTACACAAAATTAAAAATCATAAACAATTTTCTTCCTTCCCATTAACTTTTAAATAGAATCGAAATATCACTAAAGAGTTTCTTATGAAAGCAAAAAAGTTAGTAAGAAATAGAAAGAACACATGGCTGACATTAAGCAAGTGCCGGCTAAGCTTCAAGAACAGCCCCAATATTCAAGTATGTTTCTAGATTCTATTAAGCAAAATCACACAAAACATTTTGTATTTTCTGCACAAAATATAGTTGCACACAACAACCATAATAGTCGTGACTCGCAATGGAAAAGAACAGCTTGAGCAAGAAGAAGTTAATGTTACAGAACAGCTCATCTACAACTCTGTTGTCTTTAGCCACTTTTAAGGCCATAAACCACCATTAATGTTTCCTTCTGACAAAGAGAAAACTAAAAGGAAAACAAAACTAGACAGAAAAGTCTAAATCATACACTATAACCATATAAGCTCAACTTTGGTTACTTATTTGCAAATCCCCATAACAAATCTACTAGGGAGTAATACTTACCTCCACCGCTGTGACAACAGCCTTTACAATTCCCTTGTCTGCCCTGGTCAACTCCACAAATTTCTTCGCTATAATTTCGAGGTTTCTTAACCTCCCATTCTCAGCGACCAAAACTGTTAGAAGCAATGCAGAAACCTTCAGAATGAGATAATGTACATATGTGAACACGTATCAGTTCCCAGCAAATATAATGAACGGGAATACAAGAAAATTGATCCTAATCAATCTAAAACAGAAGCTATACGGCATCAGATCATGTAGGTAACTTCTACTTGAGGGAGAGGAAAGAAGAAATATGGGAAAAGATTGAATTCCAAACTTCATGACAAGTTACATTTTGGTGTGCATGTGTGCATGTTTGCATGTCAATTCCAACCATATTCATACGAATATTCAGTATCAGGATTAAAATATCTCCCTCTCTCACTCTCTTGCTATATAGATATACATACTAGAATGTACCTTTCAACATCCGCGGGGATTGGTGGATCCTGTTAAAATCTATTATATGAACTATATGTATAGTTTTCTTACTATCAGAACGCTTCGTACACATTACCCAAGTAATATCCTGACATGGAATAATTGCAAGCTGTATAATATATTCCATCATTTATCCAGTGAGTATGATACTGAACGTTGTGGAAGCAATAAGGGTAAGAACAAAGGATATCCAGACTACAAGCATTTAATAACCAGATACAGCCAATCCATTTCTTAAACCCCCGATTTCCTAGTATGTTTGCAGGTATCTCAAATCTTGAAAAGTGGGAAAGAAGAGAGACTCTAATTTTTATGCTAAGTCCAGATTTCAGAAATTGTGTTAACAAAAACATATACAATCATTTCAAGGGGAAGCCAAGAATGTATTCCATACAACCATGCATGAACCAGTATATTCAATTTATCTGAGGGCAATACCACAAACTCAAACCTCATCCTGCTGGACAAATTTCACCATGGCCAAACATCAACAATATGTAGGATTAACTTACCCAAGAAGTTCTTTGTAATGTCTGATAGTTTAGCTTCGGTGGCAATTTCAGTAAGTGCCTTGACCCGGGTCCCTACAGGCACTGACAGGTCCTTCATGAACAATGAAAATGTAGGGCTCCTCTTCGAAGCTTCAACAAAATCAAGAAACTCTGCCTCAACCTTGTCCAGCGCATTTGCTTTCTTGGCCGCAACATATAAAGCAGACGCATAGTTTCCAGATCCCCCAAACAAAGTAACAGGCACCTGAAAGGTCACAGAGAAGAGCCAAAACAGGACTACTAGAATCATACAACAATAGGCATAATCCGCCAAGCTTCAAACTTGGATTCCATAAACACAGAAAAGTCGCTTACCTTAACCTTGGCCTCGGTCGTCCCTGCCTTAGCGCTGTAATTTTTGGCAAACTACAAATGTAAAAAAACACAAAAAGAAAAGTTCATCAATAAGAGTGATTAATGCTGATATAACACAGCAGACAAAAGAGGCAAACTACGAATATAAAATAAACCAACAGATAATTTTCACGGCCGCAGATAGACACACACTGAGTAATAAGTTAGAATTAGGGATTTTGCAGCACCAATGAGAACATTATTTACAATCGGAAACAAAACTGGCTATCTCAATCGCTCCTTCATTTCAGTCCAAACGACAACGGAAATTGACACTCGCAAAATTTATAATAACAAAAGGAAAAGGAGTGCATTTTTATTTTGTTTTGGGTATTAAAAGGGAATTTGTTGAGCGAGTGGTTACCTCAGAAGAGGGGGAAGTGGCAGTGAAGGCAGGGGTCAAAACGGCGCGTTGGGAGACGGCGGCGTCGGATCTGAGGACTCTGTTGAGGAGAGGGAGGGCCGATCTGATGCGCCCAGACATTGCCATTTCCAATCGAGGAGGACGGAGTAGGAAGAAGAAGACGGCGAGAGAGAGTTTTCGAGAGAAGAAGAAGGTAAGTCTATATCAAATTAAAATAAATAGAGAAGAGAAGAGGAGGTAAGTGGAAATGAAATGTTGTGTGCCTTTCGAGGGTTTGGTTGGTGGTGGCGACTGTGAGGGAAGCGAGCTGTGACCACCCCTGTGACTCTCACTATATTTTTTTTTTTTTTCTCCTTTGTGCTGGAGTTACTGGATGGTGAGGTGCGTTTGTGCGTCCTTGTGGTAGGATAATGACACGTGTGAAGTGTGTAGTGTTTGGCAACAACTGTTACTCCTTCCGGGGATATCCTGTACCAGTTTTGGAGAAATCCTTCCAAACATTCGCTGGAAATGGAGTTGAAAGCTTTGGACTTTGTTTAATTATTATTATTATTATTATTATTATTATTATTTTCATTCGCATCGTTTGATTGTATCTTATAATGCCGTATTCATAGACATGAATGAAAACTTGGGGAAAACAAAAAAAAAAAAAAAAGCATAGCAATTATGCCTAAAAATGTTAGCTTTTGTATTATTTCTCTTCCAACGCAGTTAGACGTTTTACATTTTGCACCATTAAACAAAACAAGAATTAGGCATTTAGGAATCAGAAGCAGTAATTCATGCATTTTTAATTTCTTAACCAGAAGTTTTTCCTTTTTCTTGCTCTTTATCACATAGTCTTTTCTCCTGTTTTCGCCATCGAAATTGATACAGCAGAGCAGTACGACGAACTTGTACAAACAGAATCCAATTCTTAAATACACACCAAGTCTTTAAGAAACAGAATCAAAACCTCACTCCATCCATGGCTAGACAACTAATAGCTTTCCTTGAAGAAAGCGGACGAGTAGAATCCGCTTGCAGGTGGCATTCATGATTCAACGAACTCTGCTCATCCAAGGCCACAAAAGAGTCTGGGATAGCAGCCACCGAGAGACCAATCATGCCTGCTGTTAATTCTTCCCAAGCAGTAAAAAGGAAAAGTTCGTCCGCAGTGTTACATCCAGAATAAATAGGAAAGGAGAAGAGAATAAAATGTCTATAGTATACACGATCTTAAGGAGGCTAATATGTTAAACGAAATGCGAAGAGGATTATATTTCTCAGAGAGGACGTTAACATTCCAAACCAAATAATTTTTAGGGAGAAGGGGACGACTAAGAGGTCTTAAGACTTGAAATTTCCTCAGTTATTGCATTCTCCTTCCTTGATCGGCAACATCTATCCATATTACCATGAACAATTGAACATGGAATGAAGGTATAGCCGTATAGCTACCAGGAACAAGGCAATTGGCCCACAAAGAAGAGCCATTACCAATGAAACTGAATCCCATGTGACTGCTCAACAACATCAGAGCTAAATGTATAACCAAAAGAGAAAGAACAAGTATCAGATAGAAGGCAAAACACAAAAGAAATGATTGGAAAACAATTAGGCAAGATCAGAATGTTCTTTGCTATTTGTTTATTTTACCTTTGGAAAACACTAAATAATGGATGAGTTTTAAACAAAGTATTAGTGAGGCATCCAAAAGCAAAAATGAAGAATTCAAACCAATGTCCATATAGGCTCAATGTCAAAGTTGCAGCATTCTTCTTACTCCTGGTATAAATCCAAAATGTCATGAGGCAATTTTCTTGCAAATACTGAATAAAACATGTAGGAACAAAACAAAGACATGCTAGAAAAAAGTTGGCTGAAACCGGAAAATAAAGCACTTCACCAAAGAGATTTTGGACCAAATTCTGGTGGATCACACCCCAAGAATACTTACACAAAACTGCATATGAAACACCATCTGTGCCAGCCCTCTTATATGGAATCACAAGTAAACACCAAAATACATCAAGAGATGAACTGGCAAAAATGAAGAGAGCAACCAATCATTCCATCCTTGCAATGTCCCTCCCAGAGAACCACAATGAATTGCTCCAACATTGGATCAAGTTTCATCTAACATTTAGGAGAATTTCAGGCTAGTTATTTTTTCCTCAAAGCAGTACTTTTTATTTAACATGTTTCCTATTCTTCCCATGCTTCACCATTTCCCAGGTCATAAAAGAATAATTTCCTTAAACAGAGAACGACATAAACATCGGTAGAAAAGAAAACTTGCCAGTTATATCTGACCCAGAAAAAGTGATTTAATCCTTGTATAAACAATAATGAAAACAGATCGCCCTGCTTCTTAAACTCTGTCCAACAGTAATGACAATAGGCATGAATCTCAACTGTTTGACATGAGTGGTGTTTACAAGTACCTGCTTCATTCATAAGCAAAATCCAAGCAAGCTCACATGAAAAATCTAGATTTTAGACAAGGTTTATAAAGGCAACAAGGAGATATCTGAATGCTGCGCACAAGAGTGAAAACATCTTTCATGGATCAAAAAACCAGATCACTTTATAAGTTGTGTAAATGTCATCCAGGAGGAAATCAACAAGGCCCAAATAGTACAAATATCATTAGCAATATAGATAGAAACAAGCCAAATCCTTGCTGCATACTGAATCGAACGCAAGAATGCTAGAGAAAAACTTCTACGCCATCCACGAAAATTGGCATTAACAATGCGAACCATATTGAAGAGTGCCTTTAATGGACCCAATAGATGGACTTGGATACAGTGCAGAACAATTTTGGGAACTACAGGCAAGCTGGCTCGAAGGAAATAAGTGTAATCAGAAGTTTAAGAAGATCGAGAAGGTAAAGATTCCCTTTCGCTTAAGCATACACGTAATCGTGCAGCTAAGCACGTGGCTAGTCTAGCTGGTTTCATCGGTTACAACATAATGCACAGATAAAGTCATGAGGACTTTGGCTATATGCTAAAGTTACACCCCAAGTGCAATATCAAATGTGATGCTATAATTTCTACTTGCATGTTCATCCGGTACTCCGGGCTGTATGGAAGAGAGGAAGAGAAGTAAACACTTTGCATTAAGACCACCGCAGTGCAGTAAATACTCGTATCCTTGAAGACAGATGCTATAATCTCTTCAACGCTTTGTGCAAGGCATTATTTCATTTAATTTCCTATTCAGTATCTTCAAAAAACATATTGCTTATATGGCTTTAAATGTTATATATATCATTTGGTTTCTAAAACTTCTTCAAGTGCCAACTTGAAATTAGCTGGGTAGAAGCAATCACTTAAGTTACTTGCCACTACTTGAAGACGAGTAATTCAAGCTATATATACACATGCTATTTTCCGGCAAAACCAAGCCGATGAATGCAGAATATGCGACAATAAAAGGCTCTAAAGTAGATAAAGTCATAATGACCACAATTGTACATTACAATCTTCAATGTCATGATATCCAAAAGACCGACTGAAAAAGAAAAATCTACACAAAAGGTTATAAAAACAGGATGAACAACAAACACTAAAATTGCTCTACTACAAACCGCATTTTCTAAACAAAAAAAAAAAAAAAACACAGCAGTACTTTCCAAGTATAAATAGCAGTCATACATCGATCATGCTACAAGCGTTGGGCCCAAAGGAATTATATTAGACAACAAAAGAAGCATATAAATCGAAAGAGGAACTGGAATTAAGGAATATAGCTCACGCTAATTACCGCTAAGAATCTTGCTCATTTATTATGCATTCAAGTTCTTACTCATTCAGCTTGGAAGGGAATTGATCTAATAAGAAGCAAGGATAGATACATGGAAGCAGAGAATTATGGTGAGGAGCAAACCTGAGATTGGAGTAAGAGACGAGAATTGCCTAACCTTCCTGGCTGAACTGGGAAAACAAAACAGACCGGGGGCTGGCTCCGGCTTGCTTACTCGGATTGCTTAGGTCAGCTCGGTAGAGCAGGAAGTATGTAAAGAGAGGAGGAATCACTTTTGTCCCTTCTCCTTCCGACATCTTGCTTCCTTCTTGGACCTTTTGATGTGAGAAGTTGCAGATTTTGCAGTTATGTTGTATGTTTAAGTGGGTCAATGGGTTACAAATGGGCTGGGGCTGGGCATAGATCCTCTTATTCTTCTTCTTCTTCTTTGTAAATATACCAGTTTATTCCTGCGCCTGGTGGTATAGTATAATATTATATTTTTTAAATCACGTGGTATAGTATTAATTATTATTTTGAGAAATTTTTATACGTAATGAATAAATTATTTTTAATATAATCTAAGCAAACAGATATGCATTATCTAGAATTAGTTTATATAATGGAATATGAATTTATTAAATTAATTATTATTAATGATATTTGTTAATCCTTTGATATTTTAAATTACATAATTTTAATTATTAAATTATATTATTAATGAAAAAGGATTATTAAATTATATTATTATTTTTCATTATTATTCCTTTTTGTGGTCGTTTTTCTTTTTAGTAGTTTACGTTAACTATGTAAATCTGATGATGATTAAATTTGAGATTAATAGCTCATTAAATTAGATTACTCTAATTAAATGATCATAATGCAAATTGAATAAGGCAATTATATTAAATGATCATAATAATGCTAACTCGTTTCATTTACCACAAGTATGTTTTGATTATGACAAACCCCATTACTCTATATTTGTGAATTAACAAATCTCTACAGCCTATGAATCCGTGATCTACAAGCATGGAAGATTGGAGTAAGTGGGCTGGGGCTGGGGCTGGGCATAGATCCTCTTATTCTTCTTGATTATGACTATGTAAATCTGATGGTGATCCTCTTGATTATGACTATGTAAATCTGATGATGATTAAGTTTGAGATTAATAGCTCAATAAATTAGATTACTCTAATTAAATTAGATTACTAGCTCATTAAATTAGATTACTCTAATTAAATGATCATAATGCAAATTGAATAAGGCTATTATATTAAATGATCATAATAATGCTAACTCGTTTTATTTACCACTTAAGTATGTCTTGATTATGACAAACCCCATTACTCTATATTTGTGAATTAACAAATCTCTACAGCCTATGAATCCGTGATCTGCAAGCATGGAAGATTGGAGTAAGTGGGATTGGGGATTGGAGTAAGTTGGATTGGAGAGTGTGGTTAGTGGACATGTAATGCCACTATCACTAAATTATTTGATACTACTAATGCATTTATAACTCAATCTCTCTAAGTCAACAATCCTAGGACTCTACAAACTCTGCAGTCTAACTAACCTGATTAAAGACATCACAACGGATCCCTAAGTCAGATGGATTCAAACTTTTGGGTCCAACCTAGGACTTGGCTAAACATGGGCAGACCTGTCAGATGAATGGCATGATACCATGAAGAACTTCAGAGCTGCATACTAAATTCCTGAGTCTAAGTAGAAAAGTTAGCCATCTACAGCAGTTCTCAAGAGAAGTTAAAGTGAGAGAAAAAGTCTTACGAGTGTATATACCTTGTAAGGCTATCTTTCGAAAGTAAAGTAAATTGTACTTAGTGATAACTC
This sequence comes from Turnera subulata, assembly GCA_028386065.3. Classification (NCBI taxonomy): domain Eukaryota; kingdom Viridiplantae; phylum Streptophyta; class Magnoliopsida; order Malpighiales; family Passifloraceae; genus Turnera; species Turnera subulata. The sequence goes on along the minus strand of JAKUCV010003272.1, from coordinate 96,219 downwards.
CTGTATTATTCTGAATGATTATGTAAAAGCCAAGCTTGGGTGAGCTTTGTGGTGAGTGTTTAGGTTTAAGTTAAGCCTACTAAGGTTTTTGGTTGAACCCGTAAAAGCTATAATAGTGAGAGTTAGAAAACTCAAGAGGGGATCCTTGAGTAGTGGAGGTAGTCCTGTGTGGCGAACCACTAAAAATCGTGTGTCCAAATATCTTTAACCCTTTCTCCTTGAGTTCTAATTAGTTTAGCAAATAGGGTTCTTAAACAAAAAATTCTGATATCAATACGCTTTGGCATTAAAGACACCGAAGTAGTTTTTAATTAGAAAAGCTAACTCAACTCCCAACCACCCCCCCCCCCCCCCAGCAACTTTGGGCCAACAAACTATTCAATTATACTTCAGTTTTTAATAAATACTTATAGATTAATCATTATCTTAAGAAAAACTTATATATATATATATATATATATATATATATATATATATATTGTACACAAAGAGTTTTTTTTTATAATCCAGACAAAAGAATTGTTTAGAATTAGTTTTTTTATTAGAATATAAATTTATAAATCTATTCTTGTTAATGAAATTTGGTAGTCCTTAAATATTATAAATTATATAATTTCTATTATTAAATTATATTATAAATGAAGGGGATTATTAAGTTATATTATTTTTTATTATTATTCTTTTTCGTAGTCATTGTTCTTGTTTCTTATTTTCGTTGTCAGCCTGTTTTTTTTTATTTTTTTCACCATAGTTCTTATTGATAATAAATTACAAACACATCTGGTTTCAGATGTTATGACTATTCTTTTCAAGATATGTTATTCTAGTTCATAGTTTTCTCTAACTCCTCATTTGTTCTTCATCATAGTTTTATTATTTTTCAGTAATTATTATTCTTCTTAATGCTTGGTATTTGTTTAAAAAAAATATAAATAAAAGGCTTATATATCAATTATTTTCTTCAGAAGGATCTATATATAGTGCAGACAAAAATTTTTGCAATAATCTAAATAAATGAATTGTTTAGATCTAGTTTTTGTATTAGATAAGAATTTATAAATTAATTATTATTAATGATATTTTTAAATCCTTTAATATTCTAAACTATATAATTTTAATGATTAAATTAAATTTCAAATGAAGGGATTATTAAATTATGTTACTATTTTCCATTATGATTTTTTTCATAGTCGTTGTTGTTATTGTTGCTAGCTTTTGTCAACTATTTGACTGTTCTTTAATTTTTTTCATTTATAGTTCTTGTTGATAATAAACTACAAACACATCCCTCATGAGTTCTTGTGATTATTTCTCTTTATAATTATTTTTTTCGTAGGCGTCATTCTTGCTCGTAGTTTTCACTGACTCTTCGAATGTTTTCCTTCATAATTTTATTATTTTTCATATGTAATTGTTTTTGCAATTCATGATAGTTGTTTAAAAACTATAAATAAAAGACTTATATATTACTCATTAATTTGAAAAGAACTTATATTAGACCTAGCAAAACAGATATTGACACGACAACCCAACACGAAATTAGTAGGTATAAGTAAGAGACTTTCAACCCGTTTAGTTAAATGGGTTGACCCGACACGACATGAAAATTAGCAGGTCAGGTCGACGGGTTGACCCACCAACCCGATGTGTACCTATTTATGACCCGATTATATTTAGGATATAGATATTTTACTAATTTAATATAAGACTTATTTAATATTTAAGGCCAAAATTACTAAAATTATCCTAAAATATTTCTATAAATGCTTTAAAATATTATTATATTATGAGAAAATCTAATTATATGCCTATTTGCTTAAAAAATACAACCACTTGTGCAAAATAGACCCTTAGCATACAGACTGTCTTTACCAGAGGAGTTGTCCCGGATTCATGATGTGTTTCATGTTTCCATGTTGAGGAGGTACAGAACTGATCTGAGTCATGTGGTTACTACAGCAGATGTTGAGGTCGCAGAGGATCTTACGTAAACGAAATTGCCGGAGCAGATCCTTGCCCGAGAGGTCAGACAGTTGAGGAACCGAGTCATTCCCATGGTAAAGGTCAAGTGGAGCAAGCACTCTGCGAATGAGTCTACATGGGAAGTTGAGGAGCACATGCGTTCTCAGTATCCGCACCTGTTTACAGCACCGGAGTGAATTCCGGGGACGAAATTCTTTTAAGGTGGGCAGGCTGTAACAGCCCGGGTAATTTTTACATTTTTACCGGTACCCTAATAATTTATTTTACAGATATTTACCATTAAAATTAATCTTGGGTAATTAATTTATGGTAATTCGTGCGTCAGATTCCAAAACCGAGCCTTGTCCCACGCTCGGGATTTTTTTGCGGATTTTTCGGACCAAGTTGGAATTTTTCGGGTCCAGGAATCTTCAGAAAAGTCAGGATTAATCCCGAATTATTGGGCCAGAAAAATAAAGTCAAGGGGGTATTATAGTTATTTTTTGGTCCGGACAGAACCCGCCTCACATGCTGCACAGTGAGGGGGCTGCAGCCGCCATTCACTGTGAGCATGTGAATGATCAGTTTTCTACCCGTGACATACCAGTAATCTGCATGATAGACTTTGCCGTGTTTTTATTCTTTTCCTTCTTTCCAGTACATCACCACCACCATTTCTTTCTGCTCAGCATCCCCTCATCCCCTCTGCAAACACGCACCCAGAAATCATATTCTGCCTGCAAACTTACACCCAAGCCATGCAAGAAAAATAATAAACAACAAACACCACACACCATCAACCAATCACTATCTTCCACATCATCACCAACACCAACCACGATCCGCCACGTCACCACCTGCACCTCGTCCCCTTCCTCCCCACCCGCGGCCACTGTTCACGAGGGAGTGAACCGAGCCACCTCTCGCTCCACCAACCACCCCGACGTCTTCCCCTCTCAGCCGCCGACTTGAGGAACCCATCGCCGCCCGCCCTTGCCGCACGACGCGCCGGAAATAGCCAAGGACCCGACGGCCATTTCGTTTGGACCCGCCGTCACCCGCGTTCTTTTCACCGCAGCGGGCTGACGACGACGCTTCCCCGCGTCCCCTCAAAGTCGCCTGCACCTCCTGCATCTGCCGCGACGCCGACCCGTGCCGCTGTTCTCGCGCCGCCGCCTCGTCTACCGTCGAACCCGCGTGGATCCGGATCGAAGGTGAGCAGACCCGCTTTGTGTGGGTAAGACCCGGCCTCGCGTGGGTCAACCCGGGCAGATCTTGGGGCTGGGCCTGGGCTTAGGATCCGCCGTGGGCTATAGACCCGCAGGTTTGGTCTGGGCTCCGCGTTTGGGCCTAGGCTGACCTGCTGGGTTGAGTTCCAAGGGTTGGGCTTAGCTTTTGGCCCAGTCCAGATAATTAAAAGAGGGAAATTTCAGGAAATAAAAAAAAAACCTGAAAAGGGAAATAAATTGGAAAAATATGTATAAGGAAAATAAATATAATTCTGGAATATCTTGGAAAATAAAAAAAAATTGGTAGAAATAATATTGTTGGGAAAATAAGCTATATAAGGAGTAATAATGAAAAATAATTTTGGGAAGTACATATTTGTAGGAAAAAAAATAAATAATAATATATGGAAAGGGTATTATCAAAGTAGGTATTGTATAGGTATACGTATAAGTATAGTATTATTTTAGGCACCTAGAAATAAATGGTGAATTATGACAATAATAGAAAATAACCCGGGGGAGTAACCGAGACGAGTCAGTATTTATTTTCGTAATACAGTAGCAGCATGACATTGCATATCACTTATGTGTGCATATTATTGTTTGATATAGGAGTTGATAACGAGCAGATACCTAAGGAGCGGGACTTGGAGTCTGTTGGACAGTTTCATAACTGATAATCGGCTAAGGTGAGGATGGATAACCTTGGATATGTGCCTGTAATACTGTGTTTGATTTTGTTGTTTGATTGAACTGTTGAACCGGTTATTGGCTGATATATGATTGCTATGGAAATTGTTGATGATTATTGTTACTATTTAACTACTGTGGATTTTGCCATGATGTTGCTGAAATGTGCTGTTGGTTTGTGATATTGTGAGTATCCATTGAGCTGTTAGTTATGAGTAATCAGTGATATGAAGTTGTTAGCTGGTTGAGCTTGAGAAATAATCTGAGATGATAAAAAGTTGAGTAATTGAAGATAGAGAATTGGAATTGGAATTGAATTTAAGATGATGATATAATTGTCACTTGGAAAGTAGTGGTACGACTAGATGGTTAGAGACTTGTTCTGTGGTGTCATGGCCGGTTGGTTGGTTGTTTGGGATGTTGATCCCGGAATTGTGGTATTGGGATGTTGATCCCGGATTGTTGGTATTGGGAAGTTGATCCCGGATTTGTGATATTGGGATGTTGATCCCAGATTTGTGATATTGGGATGTTGATCCCGGATTGTGGTTGGGTCTGGCATCCAGAATTAGTTAATAACCAGGTACGACCCTAGCTTGTCCAGTGACAGGGCCCGGAAGATAACATTGATAATAAAAATAATTAAGCATTCTTTTGGTCTTGGCATAGTTATTTATGGTAGTTTTCTTGCGTTGTGATTGTTTGTGCTTTCTGTTGAGATTGTTGTGTTTACTTCGAAAGTATTACAGTTGAATATATATCTCTGTTTATCCTTCGTCGGTGAGCACTTCGGACTCACCCCTCGCCTGCGGGGTTTCATCCCGTAGGTTTGGTTACTTCGTAGTTCAGGTACGATGTTCGTTAGTTGCTGCCTTCTTCTCCACCTGACTCCGGATCCATACCCCGCTGCACGTGCATAGAGTCTTCCGCTGTTGTTCTGTTGCATATGTTGTTGTATTATATTTCCACTGCTGTTGCTTGCTCTTTTCTCTGTTACTGATGTATAATGTGAGTTGTGATTGCTAAATAATGGTCCCCGAGCATGGGTGACTTATGTATATATGGATTGCTGTTGTAAGTTACTTGTGAGTTATATTGTAATCCCTATCAATAAGAACAGTTTCGGCACGTGTTTACTGTGTATGGTAAATACAGGTCGAGGCGTTTCACCAGGTCTAACTTATATATAATATAGACAATGATTTTTTTTTTTTGTATTCTGAACAAACATATAAAAATTGTTTAGAATGTTGGGTTAAGATAGTTAACATGTGCAATTAGTGCTTAATTAATAGGCCAATTAGTGATAATTGGTTAATTAGTATAATTACCTAACCTAACCATGTGCTTAATTAGTTTTGATTATAAAAACTATGGTTATGATTATTTTACTCTACTCCCTAAATACCTTAATCAAACATATGATTTGATTTTTGGGGTTTGGAGTAAGTGGAATAGGCTTATTGGGAAAGCATGTATGTGATGTCGCTTTTTTGGTGGTTGAGACACCCACCTTGACCTTGGTGACATTGGATTTTGTGGTCACTTGTTAGGATAGCTCCCATGCATATAAAACCTAGTATTCTATCTCTTTCATCTCTACAAAAGCTTGTTAAAAGGTTTGGAAATCTTTCACAACGGATCTTTTCAATTCAATCAAATCTAGAATGATCAAACCTGGGAGTCGGTTAAACATATGCAGGCCACCAGTTGGAAAATTCGAATATGAACATTCTGGTGACAACCATGCCAGATCCCGAGGAAGCTAATAGTGACTTGTAGCCGTTGGATTTGGAGGCCATTTCTTCCCCAGCCTCTATAAATTGATACAAGACTAAAGAACTAAACTCAGAACTGCTATTGTGAAATTCTATTGATTAAGAAAGCTGAGATATACTTGTAGTTCTCCTTGACTCGAAATTGTGTTATCTTGAGCATTGAGTATTGAGCTTAATTGTAGATCTTCTTAACTTGTTCATTGAAGTTACTTTCTTTTTGTGAGTGATACACTTCTTAGTGGAGACTAGGAATTAGTTCTATTAAGGTGGGATTCAGCAAACTTGAAGGGTTTGTGGTGAATGATAGGTTTGAGCTTAGTCTAGGAAAAAAGCTTGTAAAAGGTTGTAGTTGAACCCGTAAAAACCAAGTATAGTGGAGGTTAGAAATCTCAAGGTAGACTCCTTGAGTAGTGGATGTACTCTTACATGGGGAACCACTCTAAATCATCTGTGTAAATTTATCTAACCCTCCTCTTAAGTGTGTTCATATTTGCCGAATGTTAGCCACAGAAATGATTTGGCATCAGCAGCGCCAAATCGGTAATTAATAAAAAAAGGGCTAATTCACCCCCCCTCTTAGCCAATTTGGGGCTACAATTTGGTAGCAGAGAAAGGATCTCTATTCCTGGATTAACCTTCAAAAAAAAGATCATGATATTCGAGTGAAACAATGTCAACAATGCTCCATACTTCAATGGGTTTAACTTTGACCATTGGAAGTTCCGTATGAAGACCTTTCTTGAATGAAGGGACTTGGAGATGCGGCAAATTGTGAACACACCATACACACATCCAACAAAAGATATACAATACTAGAGCGAAGATAAAATGGAGAAGGCAAAGCTAGATGCACAAGCCAACATTGCTCTCTTTTGTGGCATCAAGCCGAATTTGAAAAGGTTCGTTCATACAACACCGCTCATGAAATTTGGAGTCTCTTATGTGTAGCTCATGATGGCACTAATCAAGTGAAAGAATCAAAGATGAACAAACTCATGAGAGATTTCTAATTGTTCCAAATGAGGGCGTGATGAGTCCATTCAAGACCTAGACACAAAGTTCACAATCCAAAGCAACAACCCAAAGTAAGAAGCTTAGAAGTGAAAGAGAAGTTGATTTAAGAAACAACCCAAAGCAAGGAGTTAGAGGAGGGCTACAAGAGATAAAATTCTGATCTTTTGATTGATTTTTTGCTGTTGATTTTGTATTGATATGCTGATGATGATGATGATGATGTGATTTTTGTGATTCTATGTGAGAACTACGTGGGCTTTAAATCCGGTTGCGGGGGTACATAGGTGGTTTCTAGTGATGGAGACTCAAACTCAATTATTTGTTTATTTTCTGTTTCGTCTTTAATTTTGGTTATTATTGTTGCTGTGATTTGTTTCCACAACTATGCACACTCTCACAAGGTATAAAAAAAGGTTTAATTATTGCACAAAATTTCGCCCCAACACGGGTGAGTGCCTAACACCTTCCCACCTGTAATGAACCGCCGAATCCAATAATCTCTGGTTCACTAAAGATCAGTCCCTTAAGTTGTTGCCTATGAAGGAGGAATTGATGCTAAAGATTTTTTTAAGAAATAAAATCAGGGTGGTGACTCCTTTGATTATTAGATGTTGGTTAAAAAGAAGGTGTAAGGACAAGGTGAGGCGGTCAAAAAAATTCTTGGCCCGAGTCCTCACAGTAGCCGACAAAATCAAGCATTTCCATTGGCGGTTGGCACGTGATTGTTTACCCACAATGACAAATTTAAGCAAAACGAGAATTGTGGAGATAACTACATGTTCTAATTCTGAAACTGCATTGAATACAATTTTATAGTGTGCACATGCACATGAAACCTGGTCTACTACTTTTTTTTTACAGGTGAAATGAATGGGTTCACTTTCCACCAACCAATGGGCCGATTGTGGAAGATGCACCAGAATTTGAATGCTCAAAAATTTGGGCTTCTCTTAACAATTGCATGGTGTATTTGGAATAAACAAAACCAACTTCGCCTCAACCAATCAGTAAAAAGCCCCTAAAAAACTGCCCAATAGAAGAGTCTGGTTGTGCTCTTCATTCCATCCTTGATAAAGGTGGTATTGGTTACATTTTGAGATCTAAAATATGAAGGTTTTGTTGCTGACAGTGCTAAGAATTGTGAAGGGCTTACTGACCCAGAGTGTCATGGTTGTGCTCTTCTTTCTCTGATTGAAGGCCTACCACTTGCACAACTTTTGAACATAAAGCTTGTTTCTATAATAGACTAATAGACTCTCCACAAGATGAAGTGTGAATCTCTCTTACAAAATCCAATCTGCTTGAAGATCTTAGAATTCTAGTCCAATCTTTTGAATTTTTTTAATGTTCTCATATTCCCATTCTCAAAACTCGGTTGCACATTTGCATGTTAGGCATGCTCCAAAATTTGAGATATGTTATAAAAATTGGGGGATTAATCCTTTATTAGAAATAAACTAAGAGAGTGACAGTAAATCCATGAAGAGCAAGAAATAAAATTCCAAATGTCAATGCTATAATTTAGAATAGCATGACAAGAACTACATTGAATTCTTGAGCTATGAAGTTATAAAGGGAGGAGTGGACAAAAATGCCTCTCATCTGGTGCAAGTATTTATAGAAAATATATGTGATGGTTGTGGTAGAAACTAAAGTCCTAGAACGTTCGAACCAAAGGCACTACTCATGCATATCCAAAAAATCTTTAATGCATGTACATTTGTGGTTATCCTGTCTCTATGAACTTGAACTGAATACAATGCAGTCCGGGGCCAATAGGAGTTGTTTGTATGCATATTTCTATTGGTAAATATGAACATGGTAAAAAAACGAATGTCATTCACCATAATTTATTTATAACGTTCCTCTTTGAATGTCATTGTAGTTTGGATAGAATACGCTTAGGTAAAACTGCCTCGTTAAAAATCTTACCAAGAAAAATTTAGTGGGATAAAAACTTGGTGAAGGAAAAAAGACTGCAGTGCGTATTCTACTCCCCCTCATTTTGGCTTCCCTTGATGCCTCGAAGTCGTCGCATGTCAACCTTCTTTATCAACTTTTCAAAAGTTGAGGTAGGAAGTGATTTCGCAAATAAATATTCCAAGTTGTTACTTGAATGAATATGTTGACATAAATATCACATTTGGTGATATATACTTTGTCCGATCACTTTTGATGCGTCTCTCCTTCAATTGGACAATTCAGGTAGCATTATTTTCATAAATTTGTCATTGGAATATCTTTCTGGGGTAAAAAAGTTTTTCTTGTCCCTTCACTTTTTTGTTTCCGCATTTGTTGTCCCTCTTCCTTTTTTTTCACTCAACATGTCCCTGAACTCACATTTTACCGGGCCACCATATCCTTTTTCCATGCTATTGCCGGTTAGACGCTATGGTGGTGACACGTATCACGGAGGCTGCCTCAAAAGGGCTCAAAACTGTCATGTGTCTGTTGGGTCCCATAGTTTACCATTTTTTATTTTTTCCCCAAAATTTTAATTTCTAAAAAAAATTTTAGAAAAATTAGAATTTTTTTCGAAAAATAATATTAATTTTACATTTTGATTCTTATCTCATTCCTCAAACTGAAGAAAAACACAGATCGGTGATTCTTCTCCACCACCATCCACCGCCCAATTTTGAGCCCTTTTCTCCCTAAAACCGCCACTCCCTCTAACCCCATCTCCATATCTAATAGTCAAGCCTAACTCTCTTTCGTCTCTGAACACTCAACAGAACCCGTAACCTTCAATCCATCATCAACCCAACAACAAATCCAAATGCAACAGTCAGAAACTCGACATCAACTACCCAACACCAACAATTGAAAGTACATCATACGAAAAGAGGGGATTTACGGAGCTCGAATTGAACACCACGGTCTACACTCCTCAAGAGCTGCTCTCGGCCACTACAACACGAACGATTGATGCTCGTCGGCACTTCAACTATACCTCGCCGGAGCACTGATACAAGCACAATACCCACTTCGACCACTATTCTTGCATCCACGCACGCTGCTAGCTTGGCTCCTCCGACCGTGTCGCAGAATCCGCCTTCGCCACTGACCTCAGGCTCCGAATAGTCCACGTGTACACGTCCCGCAACGAGTCTGCCCTGACATTACCAGCAACATGGAGCACAACCTCGCTCTCAACGGAATCCAACAATGCCAACTTGGCATCCCGCCTGTGCTGATCTAGGTGGTGCTCGGCCTGATCGTCGCCTAGTCGAAGGGCATCATGCAAGACCTGTTCCAACTTCCAGCGGCCATGACCGTTGGTTAAAAGATCCTGTGAGAGAGCGACGGCAGCGACTTTTCTTTTAATGTTGTGGGGAAGAGATGAGCCTAGGTTACTTCCCACATACAATACACGCTTTTTTCTCTAAAAACGACATCGTCGTTCTGTTTTACTGGCCTCTCCCAAGTAAATATTTAAAACTATTTAATTTAATTTAAATAAGAAGGTTTTTTTTGAACACCTTAAATAAGAAGGTTGGTCTGATAGGCCCCATCTCCTCTCTCTCTTTTTTAATTACTAGAATAACCTTTTATTAATTGAAAATAGAATTTAAAAATTTAAAATTAGGGAAAAAAATTAGGGAAAAGAGAAAAAAGATTTGAAGAGGTTGAAGCCTGTTTTTTTTCCTTTCCATTTTTATTTTCTTTAAAGATTTAATCATTTTTTAAAAAAATAAGTAAAAGAATTTTTTATTCAAAGAAACAAAATTTAAAAAAAAAAGAAAAAAGAAAAGTGAAACAATTAAATAATAAATTCTTTTTTTCTCTTCTATTTATTGCAAAAATTAATATAATAAAACCTTAAAAGGATTTCAGGAAAATAAAAAATAAGAAAGAAAGAGAAAAAAAAGAAATAGAATCAGCTAAGTGGGCCCCACAGACACGTGTCAGCCTCACACTCACTAACCGGCTGTAGGTGGTAATAAGGACAAGGTGACCCGGTAAATTAAGAGCTGAGGGACAGGTTGAGTAAAAAAAAAAGAAGAGGGACAACAAATGCGAAAACAAAAAAGTGAAGGGACAAGAAAAACTTTTTTACCATCTTTCTCGCTATCTTGTTTTGTAGTCGCCATCATATTGTAATTCCTTCATGTGTAAAAAAGTAGCATGTGTCTGTTGGTGCTTTATGTGGATCAAATAAATGACTTGCATCTGTAAAACCAACTATATTCTCCTTGGACTCACAAGGTTAAAATAACTCCACGTCCATTATATCCTGAAGATAACGAAATATATACTTATATATTTCATTATATTTCAATAGTTATACGTTAGAGCAAAGTTGTATCTTGCTCATAAATTTATAGCAAAAGCTTCAGACTTTATGTTACTAGCAAGATAAATTGTACTGCGATGTGGCACTTCAGGACCAATCCAATCTTTTCAAAATTTTTCTTCTCAAACTTTTTCCTTAAACATAGCACGGCTATAGAAACTTCTTCAGGAGTTCCAACGATATTTAGATGAAAAATTCACACATATACTGATTAAAAATAAAACACATAGAGCATATATGCAAGAATGATTATACTACACATACCTAAATTGGTTTTAACCATATATAGATCTATTTAGTTTAATTGAGTATATATTTCTGGAATTAGTTGCTTCAGGCAACTTGAATCCTTCAAGGATTCTTATGTATATGTCATGACTTATGGATCAAAAAAAAAAGGTTGTAAGAACATCTATTAGACGCATTTCTAGCTTTTCATGGATTGCTAGACTTATTAAATACCGAAAAACAATTACTTTACCACATGGGAGTATGTCTCCTCACAACTAATACTGGGTTCTTGGGTAAAATCTTGAGCTATAAATCGTGCTTTATATTTTACTATTTCATTTCATTTTTTTCACAAGTACCCATTTATAACTGACAAATATTACACCAACAAGTATAGGGACTACAAGCCCAAAACCTCTCGCTTCATAAGCGAGTCTAACTCAGCCTTAATTGCATCTTTTCACTTTGGCCTGCCATTTCTACACCTACATTCATCAATAGATGTAGGTTTATGATCCTCATTTTCTTCCATAATATTTAGCTCTATATTATATGCAAAAATTTCATCGACAGTTATTTCACGTCGGTTCCTTCTTGTTCCTGACACAATATAATTGTTTGCAATCTCTTCATTTTTATTTATTTCAGGTACCTAAGTTACTTCTGGAACTTTATCACTTGTGTCAGGAATCTCTTCTAGAGGATTTTCAATTTGAACCTTTACTGGAGGTCTTATTTTCTCATTGGGGCCATCTTATATCTTTACTCTTTTTCTTTGTCGAGAATTTTGATCTTTCGGAACCGAGTGGTCTTCCACGCTTCTGGCGTGCTTTAGATTTATTTGCATTCTATGATTGTCCTTCGGAGACATCAATTCTATCAAGAACATTAGCAGCTGGTATATGAAATTTGGTCACTCTAGTAAATGCATCTGCCAATTGATTTACTAGTTTTTTGCAAATGAATCATCTTTTGAACTTCAGGTTCACACTGATTTGTTCGAGGATCAAAACTAGATAATAATATAGCATCCAACTAATCTCTTTATCCAGCTGATGTTGGGTAAACACTTTCATCAAAGTGACAATTAGCAAATCTTGCTGTAAATAAATCTCCAATTTATGGTTTTAATTATTTTGTAACTGAAGGAGATTCATATCCAACATATATTCCCCATCTTCGTTGAGGACCAATTTTAGTTTACGGTGGTGGAGCAATTGGCACATATACTACAAAACCAAAGGTCCAAAGATGAGAGATATTAGGTTCATGACCATGAACCAATTGAATGGGGACAGCTTATGATAACTTATTAGCCTGATGCGCATAAGTGTTGCTGCATGTAAAATAGCATGTTCCCAAGTGGTAATGGGGAGTTTATTTCTCATTAGCAATGGTCTTGCAATCAATTAAAAATATTTAATAAACGATTCACCCAGAACATTTTGGGTATGAACATGAGCTACAGGATGTTCAACTACTATTTCCAATGATATACATTAACTATTGAAGGAATACACCAGTATTATCAAGACATATAGTCTTATAAAATAATTAGGGATGTGTATCCGCAGTTGGCTTAACTATAAAAGTAAGCGCGTAAAATGCCAAATTGCGTCTAATAAGCACACATTAGACCATCTAGTCGATGCATCGATTAAAACCATAAAATACATAAATGGTCCGCATAGCGGACGAAAAGGTCCGCAAATATCTCCCTGAATTCTTTCCAAAAAATGCTGATGATTCTAGGCCAATCTTATCATATGCAGGCCAAATAGTTAATTTTTCTTGTGGGCAAGCAAGCACATGGAAATTTATTGGATTGGAAAAACTTTTGGTTTTTCAATCAACGACCAAATGAATTTTCAATAATTCCATGCATCATTATTGATCCGGGATGGCCCAACTGGTTATGCCAAACAATAAAACCATAAGCCAACTTCTTATTGTTGCTAGCTTCGGGCTGTGTAAACTATGTATTTAATAACTTAGGAAAAATTAATTGCCACTTCAGGCTGGTGCCAGCTTCAAGTTGTTGTGTACCAACTTTAAGCTGTAGTGTGCCACTCATATTTGAAGGTAGAGTAATTGAGAAATTATTAATGTGACGGTAAAAATTTTCAAAACGCAGATACTTGAAGATTGGAAAAGCTTTGGAGTTTTGTGAAATTCGGCTTCCTAATCACTGAAATTTCCCTTGGATCTTTGCGTAGACAGGAAAAAAAGGGTCCACGCTTGAAAAACAGGCATCATACTTTCTTAGCTCAGAGTATAAGAAGGGAAGAGAGTTATGTGGTGGAAAACATAAAAATTCAGAAAAACACACAGAGATAAAGATGCCTTCTCTGACTAATGTCTTCTTTGTTGAGGATGCCTCTCTTGGAAGGAGGAATAGGTTAACATATAGTTTGGTGAACGAGTGGCATGAGGAATTACTGAGTAAGCTCGCAAGAATTCCTCATTTGGTTTTCGTTGACGAGTTCTATTCGTCTAGGTTCTTTGTCACTCCTATGGAAGAAACTTTCTTTCTAGAGGATCAAAGCAACCTAAGGCCCAGTTTGGTACGCGGGACAGGACGGGACAAAAAAAATTGTCCTGCGTTTGGTGCAGCATGGATGGGACGCGAGCTTGGGACACGACATCGACGGGACAGGTTGGGACAGATTTGCAAAATTTCTATCCCCTCCAAAAGCTATGGACACGAGGGGACACGACGGGACAAAACTTTTTTTCCAATACTAACCCTTCCTAATTTGTAATAATCCCAAAGTACCCTCCAATTATATTAAATTTAAATTTATAAATAATGATAATAATAGTAATAATAATAATTAAAATATAAATTAAGTAGTATCTTAATAATATTAAATATACTAAATATTAATAAAAATATTAAATATAATATTAATATTATTCAATTCTATTCACTTTAGACATCATGGGGTGAAATTATTTTTGAAGGATTAAGTTAGAATTAAATAAATAATAATAATCATCAGATATTAAATATTAAAACAATATGGTGCTCCTTAACTCAAAACTCATCAATCATTTCACCTTTTACTTTAAAAATATTAAATATATAAAAATGTTAATTTTAAAATTTCAATATCTAAATATTTACAAATTTTCATATCTAATAATTTTAGTCACTATGTTGTTGGTCTGCATATTTTATTGAAGGTGACGTATACCAAAAATGGCAAGCAATACATTAAAATTGTATTAGGGGTAAAATAGACATTATACATTTTAGTCCATATGACAATAATTTCTGTCCATAGCATACCAAACAGCCTTTTAAGACACGGTCCAGTCCAGCTAGTCCATTCCGGTCCAGTCCTGCCCAGTCCCATCCCATCTTGTTTTGCAACCAAATGCAGCCTAAGAGTTTCTTTTCATGGCTTGGCCAATTCTATTATGTTTTTCATTTTTGAAAGACTTTAAGAATTCTAACTAGAGCCTTCTTGTCACTTCTTGAATCAAAGTAGTTATAATCAGGTTTCCATGATTGCTCGAAGTGTCTAGGTTACCGCCTATATGGCCTAAGGTTCGACTGCTACTATGGAATTGCAGAGGGGTAGCCAGAAGATCCCAAGATTTCGTGCGTACCTTAAGCGATCTGAAGAATCAGTACAAGCCTAACATGGTATTGATCATTTGAAACCTTGTGGCAACTTGAAGAGGATCATGACGTCATTCCACTTCATTTCCCTCCAGCAAATCAGTTCGAGCCCGACAAACACAGCATGGGTGGTATGTTGTTCTCTTGGAATGAGAGTGTTAGGATCAACATCAACAATGATGCTCAGAGTTTTAGAGTCAATATTGTACTTAGTAGATAATACATATATATAAATAATCATTTAAACTTACGTATGGGAACAATTACCTCTAGGTGAATATTCTCCTGTAATAGATCCATAATGCAGCAATTATATGAATATGCATGTAATATGTTAATCTTGTGGAGTAGGCTAACTCGGAATTTTTTTTCTTATCATGATTATTTCTATTATTCATGAGATTTACATGTTTTCCCTTAGCCTTGGCCTTATTATAACAATTAAGGTCGTAGTAATTAGAACGGTTTCTTCCACGTTCACGTCCATGACCACGACCAAAATTATAATTATACTGTCCCATTCGCTTCAAGGAATGGAGCAGAGTCAATTGGATAGGAATCATAATAATTTTTTTTATAGCTCGTTATTTTGTTCTGCCACAATGAGGCATGAAAATAAATTCAAATATTTCGTGAATTTTTTTTCACCATATTACTACTGCAGGAGCACATATGATGCATGAAAAATGGGAATTTTTTTTGTATCAGCATCAGTAATATTTTCTCCACACAATTCTATCCGATAGCTTATTTGAAACATAACTGAATTATATTCGTCCATAGATTTAAAATCTTACAACCTCAAATGCATACACTTTGTAATGAAATTTTTTGGAGAATAACCATCTTCTGATGATCATATCTTTCTATTAAATCCTTCCAAAGATCTGTAGGATCTTTAACAGTAAGACATCCAGTCCTTAAATTATTATGAAGATAACGACAAAAAAAAAATTATAACTTTCGCCTTATTTAAACTAGATGCTTTGTTTCCTTCATTTGTTGTGTCTTCCGGACCATTATCATCTAGTATCCATGACACATAATTTCTTCTGGAAATGTCAAGGGCCTCAAATTCAAGTTTTGTAATATTGGTCGTAATAACAGTGGTAAAATAATAACAAAAAAAATAAAACAAATAATAATAATAGTAAAATCGTAATATACTCGATAAATCTTTCAGCAATAGTAGAATAATAATATAGAATATTTAATATGTATACGCTTACTCGATAAATCTTTCAGCAATAGTAGAATAATAATATAGAATATGTAATATGTATACGCTTACTCGATAAATCTTTCAGCAATATTAGTAGAATAATAATATAGGCTACGTAATGTATATACGCTTACTTTCAGCAATATAAATATTATATATGTATATATAGAAATGATAAAAGCAGTAATAAGAAAAATTATAAAAGTAATTACCTTAGCAGGATAGGTGCTGATAACATGTTATAAAAATTGGGGGATTAATCCTTTATTAGAATAAAATAAAAGAGTGATATTAAAGCCATGAACACAAAGAAATAAAATTCCAAATGTCAATACTATGATTTTGGAACAACATGATAAGAACTACACTGAATTCTTGAGCTGTGAAGTTACAAAGGGAGGAGCGGCCAAAAATGCCTCTCATCTGGTGCAAGTATTTATAGAAAATATATGTGAAGACTGTGGTAAAAACTAAAGGCTTAGAACATTCGAACCAAAGGCATTGTTCATGCATATCCAAAAAATCTTTAAAGCATGTACATTTGTGGTGATCCTTTCTTTATGAATTTTAACTGAATACACAGCAGCCCGTTGCCAATAGGAGTTGTTTACATGCGTGTTTTTATTGATAAATATAAACATGGTAAAAAAGAATTTTATAATTTATTTACGACAAGATAGAAGAACATTGGCTATATTTTGTACCCTTTTATTATTGGAGCTATGCTTAATGGTTGTAACTGATCCTCTTCAAATGAAAACGTTCCACTAAAACAAGAAAACTTTTTTTTTCTTTTTTATGAAGCCATTTAGTAATCCGTTTCGAATACTATATACGTCTTCCCTTATTTTGAAGGTTGTGGAATGAACTCGCTACGTAATCTCAAAACAGAGAGAGTGCTTAGTGTATTTTCGTGGTCAGGACAATGTCCACAATTTTTTTACATGCCCAGATTATTGGAAACGTGGCACAGTTTCATTCCACGAGTGTGATTGTGTTTAAGTCATGCAATTAAGCCGATTGTGACTCACTACGTGGCGACAATTAATACTTCTCAAATTAACAAATTAAACCTGTATGGATTAAGATGTATGATAATTGTGAAGTAAGCATACTACCAAATCGTTGCTTCTTCTTAAACTCAATCTAATGTCTGAATTGAAGACAATAAAAAAGTAATCATCATGTTCCTGCCCTTCTAGCAATGTACGAAACATGGAGGAAACAATGCCCTCATCGCCTTGTCGGTGGCTTTAATGTTCCTCCACACCTTTTAGGTTTTGACAGTGCTATTGTATATACAGATAGTACTACTGCTTGATGATACATATATATATATATCTATATATTCGGATTTAATTTGACAAGCTTGAAATGACAAAACCCTTTCAAGTTTTCATTCCTATAGGAATCTATCGATCTATCTATCTACAAGTCATATGATCTATGGTGTAATTATCTCTTACCTTCCGTTGTGTCTATTTCTCCATTCTTGCTCTTCATTAAAGGTGCGGATCGGGGAGCTCTCTTCTGTGCCATGTAGTATTTCCATTTTCAGTCCATGTAGTTTATTTATATTCTTAGTCTGCAATATTATTAACGCAAAATTTTCAAACTCATTAATTTTAAGGTATTACGTAGATGATGGATATAGCCAAACATAAACTGGAATAAACTTAGAAACGAGCCAACCATAAAATTTTACAATCTTATTTTACTGAATTTTTAATTTCTGCTTGTTTAGTTTCGTAGGAATTATGGCACTTTTTTCAAATCACCACACGATACAATACAACAGCCACCTAAACACAAACTATATAGCATAATATTTTTATTGTTGAAGAACTCGGCAATCGATCTCCAAGTTAATTATGGCCACGAATTTTGGAGAAGATAACAAATTAAATTTTGTCTTGGTTGACTTCCTTGACTTAAACAGCAAGCTTATAGGTTTGTGTTGGTGCTTGATTGCTGCAGAAGAAATTAACTGTTGATGTGTTTGCTTGCACCCCCTACCCTACCTCTCACACGAAAATTGGGTTTGAAGTTTGAAGTGTCCTTTCTCTAAAAAAATTAAATAAAATAAAAAGGAAATAAGAAGGAAGGAAGAATAAGAAAATGGGTTGGTGTGTGTACGGTCATGGAATCAGTGGACCAGTAGTAATGATCCCAAATACTACTTTGAAAAGTCAGCCCAACACAATACCTACCTATCAACTCATGTAAATTACACATGTTGTCTCCTTCTTTTTCCTCCCTTTTCACTAATTTCTTCAATTTTCACTTTTGTCATTATCCAACAGAACCCAAAGTCTCTGCCTAAAAAACCCATGGTTGTATATATTTTCTTTAGGTTTCCAGAACATCCTTACCTTTGATCTCTCTCCCTTCTCCAACTTTCTCATAATAAAACCCTTGCCTGATCCTCTGACCCCCTTTACCATCTCTCCTCTCCCCGGAAAGTCCCTTTACTCCTCTCTCTCTCACACACAACTCTTCTATTTCTATATCCCCATCATCACCAAACAGACTGGGAAAAGAAAAACTTAAAAACCCTTTCTTTGTTCCTTTGTCTCCCCCCAAAATCTGTGCATCAAAAAACCAATTAAGCTGGTTTTGAAGGGTTTTTGGGTGGGTTTGCTTAAATGGTGTTGCAGCTTTTCTTCACTGTGGCTTTCTCTGCTGTGCCGTTGACTCTCTATATTCCACCGGTGAGGAGCCTGAATCTCTTCGTGGAGACCATGGAAGATCTGGCAAGGGAGTCAAGAGTGTACACCAATAGATTGTACCCGCGAGCAAGGCATGTTTGGTCTAGGCTTTTGGACATTTTGCTTTGCAATTTCAGATTAGAGTAGACTATTTCCCCCCTCCCCCACTCTTCTCCTGTAGTTCTGTTTTCTTTTTTTTTTTTTTTTCGTTACACGTCCATGTACATTCTCTTTATCCTCCTCTGGCTTTGATATTTGTTCTTTCAATTCTGGGAATAGAGCTTTTTTGTATTTATTGTTCTTTTTTAAAGTGGGGGTGTTGATTATTATCTGTTTGTTGGTGCGGGATTATGGTTTGTAGAAATTGTATGAGTCTTGGCGAGGATATATCATATGAATAAATTGGAACAATTGCCCGTATTTCAGTTTTTGTTTCTCTCTTTTTGTGAACATTGGGTGTTTGAGTTTTGGATTGCCTTTTTTTGGGGTCTTGACAGAATTATAATTTTGTTTGATCAGACTTGATTGTTGTTTATCTCCTGAACTCTGCTTAAGTGCTAGTGAAAGTAGCGTGATTTGCTGCTACCTCATAGCATATATGTGTATGTGGGAAACTAATTGTGATGGATCGGATATCAGGATGGCCTGATAAGATGATGAGTTTACATTTTTTTTTCTTTTTTTGTGAATGAATATTTTGATGAATTACTTGTGGTGGATTGCTGCTAAATAAACATTGCATCACAATTGTTAACTTGAGAAGGTGTTTTTTTTTTTTTGTTTTTAGATGATAGCGTAGGTAGGAAGAGATAAACATTTGGATCAAAAAAAAAAAAAAGGATAAACCTTAAATGTCGGTTGCATCTGGGGTCAGGTCAGGACAAAACAGGGTGGGTATAATACATCTGTATTTTTAGGTTTTGCAGAGTTTGGCACTTAGCAATATCTCGTAGTAATCCACTGCCTGGGGGGGTCAAATACAAACGTACAAAGAACCAAAGCTAAGGAAAAAAGGATGAAGACAGGAAAGATGACCTTAGCATCCAATCCAAGTTTTGTAAGATAAAAATATCAAGATCACATTGGACTTGGTTTGGGATCACATTACGAGGTCCCAATCAAAATCTCTATTTTTGCTTGTCTAGTGTGTGTGGGTAATTGACAGTAGTGTGACATCTGTATTTCTTCTTCTTTCCATCTGTTCCAAACCTAAGCGAGGAAGAAATTTAGCTTTCTTTCTCTGCATCGGGAGGGAGAACAGGTAAGGTAAGTCTAGTCTTAATCTCTATTTATATTATTTGCCAGCTTTGACGCGAAAACTGTATGTAGAAATTTTTCCCCAGAAAAACTAAATAATGGGCGTTGTAGCATCA
This sequence comes from Turnera subulata, assembly GCA_028386065.3. Taxonomy (NCBI): domain Eukaryota; kingdom Viridiplantae; phylum Streptophyta; class Magnoliopsida; order Malpighiales; family Passifloraceae; genus Turnera; species Turnera subulata. The sequence continues at coordinate 76,087 of JAKUCV010003272.1, read as the reverse complement.
TCAAATTGAAGCAAAAAAGGGGAGTCATTATCTTTGTTGGTACCTTTGTCGTTGAGGGGTGGAGCCCCCGGGGAGGGCCAATACCCACCACGACCGACGAAAGGCAAAGTTAAATAAACATCTCTAGTACTAATTCCTACCTGATCTTGCACTGACATGAAACTTCAAACTCGATCAAATGTGTGAATTACTTCTATGCATCAAACTTGAAGAATGAAGGTGGTTACAAGGATATGTATGCAAGTTGAGGTTTCAAACGAAATACAAAAGCGGTGCTGCAGAAATTCAATAAGTCACGATCGAGCTAATTGATGTTAGCACAGAAATAGCCAAAATATATATATTATATATATATATATATATATATATATATATATATATATATATATATATATATATATATATATATATATATATAAAAAANGCTGATGAGGGTAGCACCCACAGATGTGAAGTAAAGAGTCATCATAGAGTGGAAAGACTCCCAAAGAAACCTAGAAAGATCAAGCACCAACATCCTTCAACTAGAAACCAAGACTCGACAGGAACAAGTTGCAAGCAATTGTAACTCTCAAAAAGTAAATGAAGATACCAAATAGCAATTGAATGAGGAACCGCTTTAGAGAAGACAACAATAAGATCAAAATCGGGTTAGGGGACATGTAAACGTTTAGGAGTATAAAGTTTGTTTAGTAGCTAATGAACGTTAGTTCCAATTTGTTCGTTCATCTCTTGTTATGAGTTGTGCCATTGGGCCCTTGATATCCTGCTTGGCATTGAATTTCAGACTTAACACACTTCACTTTGCAGCTTTATTTACTTTCTTAACATTAGGAGCCGAAGCGTAAAACTTTCTTATTGGCTGAAATGAGTACTGGTGCTGTATAAGTGAATGCTTGATTACCCTTTCTATTATAAACATCAAATGAATCAAGAAAAAAAAAAAAAAAGAATGTGAAGAACTGATTACAAGGGAAGATTGAAAGTGTTACTAATCCATATGGAAATGAATAAAAGAATGGATTTCTTTTCATTTTTTTTTTTCTATTTATTTCTTCAAAAGCGGATGAAAGAATGAATCCTAATTTCTTGTTTGGGAATCAATGGTTAGCTGGATAGTGTGCAGGGCTTCAGGAACCAAAATACATCCAAGCCTCTAGGTTCTCCTCTTCCATCCACCACCGAAAGGGTTTCCGACTTCTTCATTTCCTTGTCAGGCTTAACTTCCTGGAGGATTCCCTTCTCCTGTTTCACGGTTAATCATCAAACTAGTGCAACCACGAAAGACAAACATTTGACATAGCCCAAGATACAGTCATAGTAAGTTTCTGCAATAATAAAGGGAACAGAAAGCTAGGATGAAAAGGGCCAGTGTGGAGCTTATGTCTTATATCATCAGCTCATCTTCGTTGTTGTTCTCTTATGAATTCGACTATACCAGGAACTGGTGTGCCGAACTATGTCAGAAAGATTTATAGAGAATGACAACAAATTGGACATGAGTGTTTAATGATCAACCCATCGTAAATTGAATTGGTCAAGTAAATTCATCTTCGTATTTAGTTGGAACTCATTATCCAAACATTTTCTTTTTGGGATCATGGTTAAGGAGTTGATGTCCATTGAACTGGATGTTCTACCCTTAAGATCCTATCAACCTTCCTTGGCCTTGATCCATGAAAAGAAGTGAGAAAGAAATAAGGCCACTCATGTCTAAAAAGTGCTGCAAGTGGAGCCATGCTGTCATCTTCCCATTTGCTACTTAGTATGCTCCATGCATCTCTAATTAAAAGATCAATAAATAAGGTAAATGAAGTAAGAAATTAGTTGCACGCCTTACCATAAGCCTGGACTTGGAAGCCTTTGATGGAGTGGTTCTGGCAGGTTCACGATTGGCAGAAAAGCATTGCGGAGAAGGAGGGTTTGTCCGAATTTGCAGGACGCGATCTTCTCCTTTCTGCTTGATGTTTGATAAGTTCAGAGAGACTGGAATGTTCTCCGCATCATCTACTCTTCTGCACAATATAGTAGATGAAAAGTTCACGTCAGCCTTTTCTCCAACTATCATGCATAACGAAACTAAAACAATCCTTACTCCTAAGCCTAGCTTGCAATCTAATTATTCTTAATGCTTCAATGTTGTAGCTCTCAACCAGAGAGATGCACTAAATAAATTTAACATCATCATACAGCACGGTCGTTTCTGGGACAGGCAGAATCAACACATATCACCATCATACGAAAAATGATTGCGCATTTTGTTTCATGCACCTGTTCCCACAATTAGTGTCAGTACAGAAGCAAAGCAAAATGTTTACTCAGTTAGGATGACTCTACTTAAGTCGAAAATGCCCCAACTACCCACAAAATGTCATGTTACAACCCTTAGCATGGAGAGTATAGCCTCCAACGATCAACAAAATGAACAAGTTAAGCATTGCACATAACCACAGAAGTCACAAGTATGCACAATGGACATTCCGATCAGAGAAACAATTGAAGCACTACTTACTTCAGCCTCCTCTGCTTCTCCTTGATACCTTCTTTTCCACCAACCATAGATTTCTCCCCACGGACATCAAGCAATGGTTTCCTCTCTTTATCCTTTACATTCAGCTCTCCTAAAACGTTTCCAAATCCCTCATTCATCGATCTCACATCTTTGTCTCCCCCATTCTGACTCTCCTTCTCATCATCTTCTCTCTCCCTCGCTCTTGTCGCCATTTTCTTCAGTTCAGTACAAAACTCAGTTATATGACTTAATATATCCTTCCCTGCAAAGAGATTCCTCGCTGACAGTGTACTCTTTAGCCTTGGCGCCTGATCGGTACATGATGCGTCATCATCCTCCATTGGTTTGTTCTTCTCACTGCTTGATTTGATCAATGCTTTCATGGTCTTCGGTTGTTGATTTGATGGAGTTGACAAATTGGGGTTCCGGTTCTCACCATCTTCACTGAAGTTGGCTACGTTACATGATGTAAATGAAGCCTGACTTTGTCCCCTTCTCTTCAGTTTTCCATCTCTGCAAATTTTGTCAATAAAGGAAAATTGTAGACATCAGATGGTGGTTACTATAAAAATTGACTTTTTCTTAATAAATTCAAATGAATAAGCAGCAAAGCTAGTAAATAATATCATTAATTAGATTAGATTCGTATACTAAGAACTAGAAAGGGTTGTCACTCAGTAGTACCTTTGATTGCGATCACTGAGAGGAGATCTACTCTTATTACCAGCTCCTGAAAACTGTGCCATATCAAATGAACGAACACAAAGAACATGAGACCAATAGTAGATTATAATGGCATGGACAAGGGTCTCGAATAAAGTTAAGCGACACAAAAGAAACAAATTAAATCATGAAAAGTTTCGACTTTGAACAATGTGGTCACTGTTTGTGCAGATATCCAACAAGGGCAACACGGAGCAATCTTGGAATTAATTTAACTGGAAAGATTTGAAGCAAAAAAAGAAAAAGAAAGAAAAGAATAAAAGCTTATGCAAGTTGGGGACAAAAATAGAACCTTTGAAGTTGGTGTGAATTTAAAGAAGTCCTCGGCTGTCTTGGGATGCTTACAGTCTGTGTAAGCGCAAACATAACATTCAGCAAAGAAAGAAGGAGAAGAGAGTAAAGAAAAGATGAAATAAAATAAGGAACAGAAAGATTGAAGAGCAGGAGGTAGCAACCAGGTCTGCAGAACCAGGCCTCATCGTCTACGGGGTGTTCGTTGGCCAAGAAATCAAACCACTTAGGTGCGTGTATGTTCTCGTACAGCTCTTCTTCCACAAAAATGGACTCCACGTTCTTCCAGTCTATTTTAGCTGGTTCCATTCTTCTTGCTAAGAAAGAAACGGAAGAAAGAAAGGAAAGGTGGGTTTTCACAAGAAAATGAAAGAAACAAAGAGGCAGAGCAGAAACAGGAAGGACTAAGGAGGGAGCCAAGTGTATAATAGAGAAGAAGGGTTTTTTCACTCTATAGAAACAGAGAAAGAAAAAGGGTGTTGTGTTGTGTGTGTCTCTCTCTCTCTTTCTTTCTGTGGTGCGAGTGCGACTGCGACTGGAAGAAAAAGCTACTACTGTATCTGTGTATGTAATGGTATGTAACCGTTGTTGTTTAGTGTGGGACTGGGGGGGGGGGTGGTGGTGGCAGAGACTTGAACGTTGGTGGGTTAATGGGTTCTTTCTGTGACCGTTGCAAACAAATGTCTTTTTTAGTAATATTTTAGTTGGGGACTCATCCTCTAATTAATATCACATCACATCTCTCTAGTCTCTACTGGATGTAAAAAAGAATTAATTAATATCACATGCTTCGTTTTCAGTTGGGCTTTTACATTCCCTTTTTTCATGGTTGCCCAAGTCAAGCTCTTGCCTCCTTGGATCCGTGGGCTAGAAGACTAGATGTGATTTAACTGCACCAGTAGGTAAGAGTAAGACCGCATTTGTTTAGTACTTCAGTTTGGTTGACTACGTTTTTCTCTTCCCCTTTTTGTGTTTTCTCCCCAAGAAATCACAAAGTGAAAATATATTTGCTCAAAAGAAAAAAAAAAACAGCAACTATATCAGAATTCAGACAATCGCCATCAATTTTTTTAGACCAGAATTACGGCGCCTTGGTCATCAATTTTTTTTTCAAATAAAAGATTGAGGCCTAGCTCAAAGTTAGAAGTCATCCATTATTGAATTTTGGTTTGTTTTCATCTCCTGATTCATCTTCGTTGAGCGCCAAAATCTGGTAAAAAGTGCGGATATTATAAGTTTTCAAGCGCCATGTCAGCTTATGTGGGATCCAAATATCAGGTCAAGCCTACAATTCAAACCCACTCGACTCGCTCAACGTGATATGTAGGTCCCACGTACGCTTACGTAGAGCTTGAAAACTTGCCACGCCATTATTTTTTACTATATTTTGATTGGACATATCAAATTAGGTCAAACAAGATGGGTCCTTCGGGACAAAAAGACCAATGCGTGCTTTTCTCTCAAATTTTAAATTTAGATTTAGAAATGAACAATTCATCTTCTTGATGAAGCTCTTCCTCTGCAAATTCTCAAGTTTTTCCCTTTCAATCTAGTCAATAGCAACCCCCTCATACACATCTTTCCTCCATGTTCTCTATTCTTGTAGTTTAGTGTATATGATTACAAACTGTTTGATTAATTAGAGTGGAAGGTGTATGGTTTAAAGTTGTGTTGAAAGAATTTTTTTGGGTTGGAATGGGTCTCCTATTATGGATTCCAATCTCTCCTATAAGTTGTTATCACCGACTATGACTATAGTAAGTGGCATTGGAGGCAACGCGGTGGAGACGAGGACAACAAGTCTGGCTCTGTTTTGTTGTATTTCTTTTCTTTTATTTTGAGCTACAGTTCCTAAGATTGAGGAGGTACAAAGATTGGGAAATATCAATACGAGGACAAGCAGCCTGCCTATGTTTTATCGTTTTTTTTTTTTTTACTTTTATTGAGCTACAATGCTTAAGTTTGAGGAGGTATAGAGATTGGGAAATATCAATATCGGCTATGTAGTCATCAAGGATGTTGAAGGTGGCAATAGCCAGTTCAAAGCACCTAATTTTCTAAAAGCCAACCATATTATGGTTGTGGAACCAAAAGTGATGTCCCAATTATCTCTTTTCTGGTATTGGTTAGTAATAGGATTTTCTATATTTATTTCATGAGTAGGTGACGTTCATATTCACTGTATTACAGTATGTGTTGTACCCTGTGTTTAAAGCAATGAATTGAAAATATGATTTCTGGCGAAAAAAAAAAAAAAAAGAAAACTTCAAGCATCAAACAATAATGTCATGATCAAGATCATTTTTTGCCCTCATGTAACTTGTGTCAAGTAATTTGCAACATTATTTAGTGCTACCAGTACAGCATTACTAGCAAGAAACCATACAAGGCTTACTCTTTGCTTTGATTTGCTTTTCCAAATTAATACACAAATTGAGAAATTAATTTCTGCAACACTCCATTGATTCAAAGAAGAAATCCAGATATGGCATCCTAATTTCTACTGCACAATCCAACAAGTGATATTTTAGAACGAACTGACCATTTCGCTATAGCATGCCAACACAAGGAGAGATTGAACTGCATAGAATAGAAGCATATAATGATTTAAATCCAGAGAGATGGGTGGTTAAGAGATGGGATTTGCGGGAGCAATGGATCACCTTAAGCATAGGTAGATACAAGAATCAAACAACATCGGTATTCACAAAATCCAGACTTACATAGAGCATTATGCAACAGCAGATTCATGTTTTCTTGCTATAGAAACTAAGTTAGCTTTGTATGTTGCTTTCCCAGTGAACAAAACTTCTATGGGAGAATGAGGGAATCGCCTTAATCTTCATCTAATCCTACGTGTACAAAATGGAAAAAGAACCAAACAACCGGGAAAAAACAGAAGGGGAAGAGAAAAGCATCAAAGAGCAGTGAATTCCTTTGTCTTGCATTTAATACTTCGATTCCTCGCCAAATACCTCATTGTTGCAAACGGGACAAACCTGAGAGTTAAAGCTAACAAACATTATTAGAGGGAAATCAAATAAGCTTCACATTCTGGAATGGTGTCACATTTAACCCTTTTTCTCTATGTAAGAAGTATATTTCTCTAAAGATGACATCCACCAACCTTATTGATACCAAGCCATTTGGTAATACATTCAGAATGGTAAACATGCTTGCAGAGCAGTTTTATTTGCTTGTCTCCTCTTTTGTACTTCATCTGACAAATTACGCATCTGCATCACAAACATATAACTTTATCAGAAAATGAACCCCACAGTGGAATATTGTTAGAGAATAGAGGAAAGCGTGCAGTATTTCTTGCCCGGCAGGGTTCTATTTACCAGAAGTGTATTGTATATATATCCATGACCAGATTTCTTTATAAAAAACACATTCAAAATCCACTTATAGAGACTTAATTCATCATTTCACAGAACATTTGTAACTAGAAATTACCTATCCCCAGATTTTTTCCTTGAGAAGAAGCTTCCAAACTTGCACTTTGAGGTTGGAAGCAAACTAATAAGCTCTGGAGAAAGACCTCTGCTTTCAGTTCCAACTGTCTCACCCAGGTCAAGTAACTCCTGGAAAAAATAAATGAAATAGGTAACCAAAGCCTAAGCGTTACTCACCAAGTCACCAACCATTGTCATTCATTGTAAGCAAAGGTCTATTAACAATGAAAATCCAATATAAAAAGAGAGAAAGGAAAACGAATTAATTATACAAAACAAACCTCATATGTCATGCTATCTGGATCAATATCACCCTGCCAAACCCCCTGCGGTAACACAAATGAATCTAACCTTTAATATACTTTCAGTTTACAATCAATGTAGGGTTTTGCCTGTAAGTTAGGAATTGCAAGATTCGAAAGCAACCAAAGAGCATCCAATTTAAAGCAGCAAATGGTAATTGACAAGTTTTAAAAAGTGTTCTTATTCCTGACAAAGAGAATGAAAACAGAGAAAAAGCCTCTAGCTATTGATGTATATAAATTAGCTCTTGCAGACTGGTCCCCTTACCTATGCATGATTGACTCTTAAATTTGCAATGAACTTAAAATAAAGCAGATAAAGAGGACTGTGTTATCAATGGGCATCATACCTGAGGACTGTTGGTAATCTGGTGATGTGGACTAGCTGCAAGACGGAACAAAGAGATCAGGAAACTAAACAAGTGATATGAAATTCGGAACAGAAATATCCACAAAAATGAACTTGTAGAAAGAGCCTCACTTAATAGGACAACTGGAAATCATATTCAACATGGAGGCATTTTTTTATCCAATAACTAAAGTAAACATCTCTATACAGCATGGCGAGGAAATAAAGATCTTTTTCAAGTCCAAAAACAAATAACTGAAAATTGAGAGATCATTGATGCACAAATACAATGAGGCATCAAGTTTATATAAATAGTGCAATGGAATAACAGACAGAATGATAGTAGAACAGATTACTCACATTCTTCGGGTATGGCATGGGCATCCATGGCTGCATCTCCTCCTGCAAACTGTGCGTCTGTGGTCGATGTCTCTTCAGCGTTCACTACTGAAGGGTATTCCCAAGCTGCCCTGCCGACATCCATTCTTGGTATATCATTTACCTCATAAGGACTATAATAAGAAGTACTCCCCGGACCAGAAAATCCAAATTTATATGCATTCATATTCATCGACCAATAAGCATTCTCCTGAAGGATGAGCATCAGAGGAGGAAAAAGAAGTCTCAAAATACTGGCAAATATCATTATCCAAATAAAGAAATCTTTATCATATTTGTTTTAAAAAATATGGCAATTACCATCTCAAAGCAGATATACAGATAGATATAGAAACATAACAATCCAAACAGTTCTACAGACCATAGCACGCCAAGGAATCATCAACCCATGCATAGGCAGGGCAGATACATGCACGAACAAGGGGCCGAAAGCAGATGGGATGGAAAAAGAACATTTTGTATTTCTGAATTACTGCAAAAGCTGAGCTATTAGTAGTAATAACCACAAGTTGGCACTCATTAAAAGCTTTCTCATTTCCGTGCTAGTGGTTGTGAAATAAACATCAACAATGATGTGGAAAAATTAGTTAGTTCATGCCTACAAGAAAATGACTATCCATCTAATAGTTCAAGAAACACACATTCATCAAATGACACTGGCTTGCGGATATCCACTTTACTCACATATTACATCAGACGAAGCAACTAAGAAGTTGTAAGATCACTCTCCAGTGCAGAGAGGATGCTTATGTCGCACCATTAAATGGCACAAATCCCTTTTCATGTGCAGCGTGAATCTAACTACCTGGAATGGCATGAAAATCCTAATAGAACGCTATTGTCAAATAAGTTTCTGACTTTCTCCAAAGTCAGAAAGAGAAGCTGCAATTACCTGTTCATGCATTGGTCCAGGGCGAACATAATTTACAGGCACGTGTGTTATTCCTTCAAAGAAATCCATGAAGCTTTCGGTGACAGTGTAAGGAAACCCAGTGTTTATGTAGTGAACCTCCATTTGTCTATTCCCATTCATTTCGAACACTACTTCCCAAACTTCAACGACGTCAAGAGAAGAGCAAAAAGCTGCAAAACCCGCAAGCAATTAACATCATCAAATGCCCAGAAAAGTCAAAATTTTAACTTTCTTTTCACCCATTTTTTTCTCCTAAACAGAGTTTAGGTAACTACATTAACTACACTTCTTCTAGGTTGATGCGAGAAGCAGCAAGACAGCAGTAGCCAAGCTCAATATTCCTGCAAAAACAGTCCAAGTAAAAGCTTGAGTCCAGTAACAATAGAAACGCAAAGTCTTCCTTAACACTCTTTTGTTTGCCAATATAAAGACAATGCAGGGAAAAAACTGCAAAAGAAAAGATTTTTCAGGCTCTTGAAACAGAAATATACATAAATAAAAAAAAAAAAACATAAATTCTGTCTTTATCTGGTTCTTTAGATTTTTCTCCAAGTTTTGTAGGGAACCAAAGAGAAGAGAGAAAAGAAGGCAGAGGAGGGTTACCTCATTTACCAAAAGCCTCACAGCATTTCAACCACAAGCTCCCAACAAAATCTGCTAAACGAAAATCCAGGAAACCAACAAAAAAAGTAGAGACGTTAGCGTTAGCGTTAGCGTTACTAATTTAACGCACTGGGTAAGAAGGAGGAGAGATTTTGTAACCGGGCAACCAAAACGCACGGGCAGAGGAGGAGGAGGAAACGTAAAACGAGGAAAAGGCAGGGAATTTTGTAATTACATTAGAAGAAGAGAACTGAAGAATGCAGAGTCTGGGTTAACGTTAATGTGCAGATATGTTTTGATAGAGAGGAAAGGGAAAGAGAAGAGAAGAAGAAGAAGAAGAAGAAGAAAACTCTCTCTGTTTTTTTTTTTTTTGAGAGGAAAAAAAACAAAGAGAAAGAGAAAGAGACAATGGAGGTCTCAACAAAATCTCAATCCCAGCAGTGTCTGTCTGTGTGTAATGTAATGTGAAGGAGGTGCGAGTGTGGGCTACTAGTAGTAGTAATAGACAGAGAAAGTGAAAGTGAAAAAGCAGAGTTTTTCCTTTCTTTTGTGTTTATAAATAATTTTGTTTTATTTTTGCTGGTTTCACTCTCTCTTTCTCTTTCTCTTTCTCTTTCTCTGTGTAATGTGTGGCGCTTTTTATGCTGATGGGTTTACTTTCTTTAATTTTATTTTATTTAGACGGGGGGGGGGGGGGGGGGGGGGTTTTTTAAAAAAAAAAA